>APFE030165677.1:65051-85621 GCA_000404065.3 Pinus taeda
TTGAAGCCAGATGCAAAACTGTTGAAGCAGTGACCCTACTAATTAAATCCAAAATATAAAGCAAAGTCCGCGAAGAGTTGGACAAAATGCTAGTAGCAAGAATCATTGGACCAATCCATGAGTCTGACTGGGTAAGTCCGATGGTTGTGTAGGAGAAGAAACATAAGGGTGAGATTCGTATCTGCGTCGATCTCAGGAAGCTCAATGATGCCTGTATCAATGACCCATTTCCAACGTCGTTTATAGATGAGGTACTGGAAAATGTGGGGGGACAGGAAGCCTACACTTTCACGGATGGATTTTCAGGATACCACCAGATCAAGATTGCGACAGAGGATAGGAGTAACACACCATTTTCTACTAAATGGGGTTGTTTTTAGTACACAGTAATGCCTTTCAGATTGAAGAATGCACCGGCCATTTTTCCACGAGTAGTAGTTGTGACATGGGAATAATTTATTGACAAGTTCTTGGAAGTCTACCTCGATGACTGAACTGTGTTTGGACTAGTTAAGAAACATCTAGCAAGCTTATGGTTGATGTTGGATACTTGTCGCCATCACTATATTACACTCAACTTGAATAAGTGTACTTTCGGGTTCCATTTAGAAACCTACTGGGCCACATGGTCTGTAAGCAGGGCTTGATGGTGGATCTGGTGAAGATCGCCATCATACTCAATCTGCAAGCGCTGTGCAGTGTCAAGCAATTACTGCCACACTAGGGCACACAGGCTATTGTCGAAAGTTCATCAAAAGCTACACCTAGATCACGGCTCTGATGGAATAGTTACTAAAGAAGGATGCTACTTATTGCTAGAACGAGGACTGTAACACAAGTCTAGAGATGCTTAAGGAAAATATGGCATCGGCCCCTATATTGATCTTTCCAAAATGGGATGTCGAATTTCATGTGCATGTCCATGCATCATGTATCGCCTTAGGGATAATACTTACACAACTAGGAGCGGAGGGAATTGACCACCTGATTACGTTCACAAGTCGTCAGTTGTCAAAAGAAGAGAAGAAATATTCCACTACTGAGTGCGATGGATTAGCGATGTTATACACGCTTCAAAAAGTCCACCATTATATGCTTGGAGGTCACTTTAAGATGTATATCGATCACTCGGCATTAAAATGCCTAGTGAGCAAGCCTGTGTTTTGGGGGCATATCTGTTGATGGTTGTTGTTATTCTAGGAGTATGACTTTGAGGTTGTCGTCAAGTTGGGACATCTAAAAGTAGGCCCAGATCACCTGTCCCGAATTGAGACTGGTGAAGAACGCACAAATCTAAAAGTCAAACTTCTGGATGCTCAACTGTATGTGGTGCACGTAGCGGATGGTCATTTTGAAGATATAATCCATTTCCTAACTACAAGGACCATGCTACAGGGATACTACATTCAACAAAATAAGGAATTGGTGATATTCACAACAGAATTCACTATGATTGTTGGACACCTCTACAAAATAGGCAACGAGGAGATTCTGCGTGGTACGTCCCAGAGTTTGAGCGAGGATAGATCCTGGCTAAAGGCCATGAGGGGGTTACTAGCAGACACTATGTAGGTCACATCACAATGCAGAAGATACTGCGTGCAAGATTATGGTGGCCCACTCTGCATCAGGATTTGAAAGCTCACTGTTGAGCCTGCAACATCTACCAAAGGACACAGAAACCGTCACAAAGAGATGAAATGCTGCTTCAAATGCAGCTAATGCTACAACCCTTCAAAAAGTGGGAAATCAACTTTGTAGGACCTGTTGAGCTATGAGGAAAAATGGGCACACAGTATATCATCACCGCAACAGATTATTTAACCCAATGGGCCGAGGTACAACTAGTTAAGGATTGCACATCTACAAAAACTGCTAATTTTTTGTTCGAGAATGTACTAATAAGGTTTGGTTGCTCGAAAATTCTCATGAGCAATTGGAGAACACATTTTCTTAATGAAACCATCAGTGCACTCACTGAGGAATTCCAAATATATCATCAATAGAGTACGCCATACCACCCGCAAGGAAATGGGACCGTGGAGGCATCCAATAAAATCTTCGAGACTGCATTGACCAAGGTCTGTAATGTGTAATGAAATGAGTAGGACTTGCGCATCCTTGCTGCACTATGGACATATCGAACCACGTGTAAGAAATTGATGGGCCAGACACCTTTTCAGTTAGTCTATGGAAAGGAGGCCGTCATGCCTATGGAATATATTGCGCATACTCTACGGATCACGGCAATCACAGGTATGGCAGACCATGGGGCTTTGGCAGAAAGGCTCATGCAGCTCGAAGAAATGGAGGAGGAGCGATTTTTGGCTGGATTCTATCAGCAAGCGCAGAAACAACGGGAAAAATTGTGGCATGTGTTGAGTATGGAGCATGATTGTTTAGAGGTCTTTGTTTCAGCTAGATGTATGCCCCAGGAATTTTGTACACCTCTCCATGCAGGGGGGTGCTGGGGGGACTTCTCCCCCTCACAGGGGTCCGGGGGACAGTGGTCCCACGGCGGGGGTTCGGGGGCAGCACCCTCGAAGCTAAACACAGATGTAAAATTGCCTTGTAAAAGTATAGTAATTTCTAGCCAATCTGGGCCATTCATTAGGTGGATGATCTGATGGTAGAACTTATGTTTAGTTTAGTTTTTTTTGCCCTAGAAGGCAACCCCTCCCTTTGAATGAGGGCATTGTATTGAGTTTGTGTAATATATGTGTATTCTCCGAGCAAGAAGCAGAGATATGAGACTGTGAGAGAAAACAGAGGATATTACAGCGGATCTACTGTAGGTTGTGTCTCTTCATTTTGCTAGATAATAGAAAGGAAGGACTGGCTATTCAGGGTGGATGTAGCCCAAACTAGGTGAACCACGTATATCTGTGTCTCTCTTGTTTTATGCATTTTCTGTGTTTATATTTCTGCAATATTTTATGTGTTCCATTACTCTGTAATATATAATTTTCTAATAGCATGATCGCCATATCAAGGTGCACACCTTCAAGGAGAATGATCTAGTATTGCTATATAATAGTAAATTCGAGAAGTTCCCTAGCAAACTCTGAATACATTGGTTGGGACCTTACGTTGTAAAAGAAGTTACCGATGGGGGTGCGGTTTAGCTTGCCAAACTCAATGGGGACCCCTTTCCAGGTTGAGTAAATGGAAGTCGCATGAAGCTCTATGTGGGAGGGTCGACCGCCTGACTAACCGTTCAAGGGACAGTCTCACCACTCTAGGTAGTTGAAAGAGAGCGCAACAGGATAAGGCAGTCTGGGAGAAAGAGGCATGAGTGCCACGATACGCGTCGATCGGGCCCATCATCAGGATTGCAGCCACATGGTGAGAAGTATGTTGTTGCATTGCTCCAACCAAAGGTGACCATACAGGTCACTATTCATGACAAGATGTCTGCATTATGGTAAAAGGGAGTGAGTGTCGTGCAATTAAGGGAATGAGTACGAGCCAGATATGGCATGAGCTACTGCAGAATTTACACGGGGACACTGGAACAGGAAGAAATCTAGGAATTTGGAATTCTACACACTTATAAAACACTGAGGAATAGCTACCAGGCGACTTACACTTCCTCAAAGCATATCTTGAGTCTTCACATGGAACTGTTTACTATCTCTACACAAAGAGTAAGCCCGTAGGTGGTAATATGGCCAATAGGGCAGCTGAACTATCTCAGGAGCATGGTGTTGACAGCCACGGACATCCCGTAGCCTACAGACTCAATAGTAGGGGATGTATTGGAAAAGAGAAGACATGAAGTAGAAGTGGTCTGGATGTCGTCGCCCTATCCATGGGTAGGTCGGCAAACTACAACAATTCACCGAAAAGATGTGAAAATGGAGACCAAAGGTCAGAATGAAGTTACTAAGGCGTCTCTAAAAAATTATAAGCAGTGGGATCTCATGGACAACAACAACGGTCTTGAAAAATTGCAACACATGCTGCAGTAGGCAGTGTGACAAGAAGATATGAAGGTTGGAAGTGGCTACGGAGGTATAAGGAGGTCCCATCTGAGGCTTCCCCGCTCAAGCTAAAATGGTGTCAAGGAGTGTTCTGTGTTAACCGAGCAAAGTAGAATGAGCATCATCAGTTGGAGGTAGTAGTAAAAACACTGAAGCAGGAGTCGGATGAAGCATTGTGGAGACAACAACAAAGCAGTAGGATGACGAGCGTCACTCAGAGGGAGGTGAACCGCAAAGCCACAACAACGTGTCACGCCACACCAACGAGTGACTCAAGATGAGTCACGATAATTGTGTTTGGGGATTGTTGGGTAGAGGAGGTTCGGTGTAATGGTTTTCGGACAAAAAGCCTACAAATTCGGATTAAACTATTGTAAAAACTTCGAAGTATGTGGCATGTGAAATGTAAAAGGTCGAGTAAAAATGGTAATTGGCTCAAAAATAATGTAAAGAAATGTAAGTTGAGTCAGCCTGCCTATGGATCGTGGTCCATGGAAAGGTATAAATAGAGTGAGGCTCTATGGGTAGAATACCTAAGTTTTTCAGTATGATTTTGGAGATCTGAAATGTAATGGGTGTCTGAAAAGAGCATTCTGAGAGCATCTATAAGTCTGAGTCGAGGGTTTGGGTAGAGGATAGAGGCTCTGCAGCTATGTGCGTAGAGGCCTTGAAGAGTCCGTAGCTATGTTCACGGACCCTTGCAGCTGAGTGCGTAAGGTAGATCTGGATGTAAGGGTGATAAGTGGAAATAAAGATAAGTTTCTTCTGAATTTTTTGTTAATTATGAACTATCGCAACTTTGTTCTTTTATGGTTAATAAAATTGTCTTGATCTTTGCACATATATCAGGTTTAATCTTAATATGCAAACTAAATGAAAGTAATAGATGTTTGCTTAAATACCTCTCTAAGTATATCTAGGTTATAATACTTAATCAAATAAATTAGATCTGTAATCATCACGGTAAGAGAAAGCTAAGATTATTTGGATCTGCGTGGATCTAGCACAACGCTAAGCTACAGGACAACGCGTGAACCTCTCAAACCACATCTAGACATCCCAAGGGTGTGCAAACTTGGTTCCAGTACCCTCCCCTACTACCTCAGGTGAGACCTCAGTCCACGCTTCACGGGCTGTTGCCGAAAGGTCCGGTAGCTACGGGATTTTCTTGGCTAAATAATTTGTCCAAACCTGGGTCAGGCCCATATAAGCCAACAAGTATCTAGGGTACAGGTGCATGACTACTATTGTGAGAGGAATTTTCATATGTATTCTAGTGGTATCTACACCCTACATGGTTGATTTAATTTATGAGGTTAGGGAGAAGGTGTCAACACCCAGGTTGTTCCCTATGACTCCCAAGGGAATACGGCCGGGGTAACCACTAACCAAGCTTTGGATTATAAGGTCCTAGCCTACCTATAATCAGAGAGGGCTCTCTCTTTAAGTTTCAACTTTGCGTTTGTGAAGATTTTAGGCTAGTTATAAGTGTTAGTTTTCTGTTTAAGGCTTTGGTTGTGGACTGTTGTTGTGAGAAGGGCATGAAGTCTGTAAAGATGCTAGTCCATTGGGCATATGGAGTCAGAAATCTGAGACAGTCCTGGTGCCTATGATGGAGAAAGTTTTACTACAAGGCTAGATGGCTATTCTTAATATAAATTTCTGATTAGTGAGCAAAACAATGGGAAATGGAATTACAGACAGTGTGATAACAATTTGAACGAAAATTTCTATTTAATAGCATACATGAATTACTAAATAGTAACTGTGAAATATCCAGGGTTTATTGGAGAAATTAAGAATCCCAATTAGACAGCTGAAGTCATAGAAAACATTTACAGTGAAGATAGATTGAGATCAGGGTGTCTCCATGGACAAATCCTGAGCTATTCTTTTTCTTTCTTCCTAGTATTTAGAACAACATATGAGAGATATGAGTTTAAACAAATAACAAAACATTAACAGAGATAGAGAACACTTATTATATTAAGCCATAGCAGTAGAATCTTGTAGCATTCAATGGTTCCAACACAGCATGCATCAGTAAGACCCAATTCCTGTAAACTCCAAGCTCTATTTATATCATCCTTTAGAAATTACATCCGAGTTCTCATTTCTTCATAAGAGAACAACAAAACACCAACCCATTGAAATTTTATGCGAGGGGGAATATATACAATAGGTTTTACAAAATATCTGAGTGTTGAGTCATTTGATAGATTAACTACGCTCACCAACTTTACAAAATAGCAGATAAGAAAGTTATTGCTACTCTAAATGTAAGATAAATGGTCTTTAATTCTGTCAGAACTCTTCTTGACCTTTGGAGGACACTGAGTCGGTTGAGCATTCTGCTTTAATGCTGAATGATGTGCCTTTATACTCTGTCATGCTGTAGCTTTCTCGGCCCTGTTACCTGTAGCTGTCATTGTTGCTTTTGGTGGCCGAATCTTCCTGCTGAGTTGGCCCATTCCACTTTTTCCATTCATAGTGTATGCATCACACTTTCTGAATATGATGACTTATATATTTTGATGACAAAACTTTGATGAAAACCCCCTGATTATAGTAATAACTGTATCATTGAGGTCCACCATTCCTGTGTAGGAAATTGATGCCACAAAATTGCATCTAAAGTCTCATCTGCCTCTGTGTATTTGTAGAAGTTACGAGGCACTTCAAACAAATGGTTGATCTCATGCATGATAAAAAACAAGTTCTCTATTCTGTCATAGAGAGTTTGCCCAGATGTTGGCCCTGTTACCTGTGAGGTGCTTGCTCCTTGACTGATCTGATTGGTGGCAAATGTGTTCACCCTTCTTGCATAGACCTCATGTGATAGCAGTCTCCCTGCACTGTCAGCAAGCTAGGAAGACCTCTGCCCTGTAATGCTGCAAACTTGTCCATGAATTTGTTGACCTCTGTTTGCATGTCCTGGCTTCTTCTATCTAATGTCTGCACCAGGCTTTTCAATGTGAGGACCCTCTTTATCAGCTGGATAGTTTTTGTTCTGTTGGAGATCCCAATTGCTGCCAGCTGAGGACCTGTCCAGTTATTAAGCACATTAATCATTCTGCTGGCTATCTGAGGCATACTGCCTAGAGATGCCCTTGCTCTATGGACTTCCTTCTGTGCCTTGCCTATGAGCTCCATTTGCTCATGGATAGTCTCAATGTATTACCACTAATCCGTTATTTATTGGCCAATGTGGGTCCACAAAACTGTCCTGATCTCAGCCACCACTTTGTCCAGGGTGAGCTCTTTCTCCAGCTCCTTTATCTTCTCTTTGAGTGCTTTTATTTCTCTCCCTTTCTCAGCCACATTCTGCTTGGATTTGTCATATTTTTCATTCAGCTTAGCCAAATTCTCCTTGGCTCCATTCAGCACTGTCATTTGGGCTTCGAGGACCTTGATCTCACTCATCAATTTCTGCATATCGAGGCTCAGAGCCTGTTCTAAAGTTGGTGCTGGTGCTGATGTTGATGGCGCTGCTTGCTCTGTAGGAGGAGCGGTAGTCTGTGGGGGCTCCTCAAGGTTTATGACCTCTGGAGGAGGCTGAGAAGTTTGGCCTCCCTCTTTCTGCTATAGGGCTACCTGCAGTGCAGCCTCTGTGTCCTCCAGCTTCCCTTCTGTCTGCACTAGCTGTTTGTGCAGTGCTACCAGCAATGTAGCTACCTCTTGGTCTTGTCTTTGCTGAGCAACCTCTTCTGTTTGAGGGTGAATGGTTGCTGGGAGCTTCACCTTCTTTCTTAGGGATGCAAGGTCTGTATCTCTTATCTTCAGCAGCGTTTGTATGGCCTTTGGATCTTTGGGGTCATGCCCAAGCACTATGATTATGTCCTCCAAAGACCTGATTCTGTTGTCTTTGGCCTGAGAGGATGCCTTCTCCAACTCAAGTTGGGCAGATCTATTATTTAGGCTGTTTTCCAACCTATTAGCCAACATTGTTTTGTCTGCCAATGTTGCATAGACCATCTCACCCGTTTGCTTGTGAAGTTCTATTTGGTCTATAGGGTGGATGTCCTTTGCAAGAACCTCAAGGTTGGTTCTTATATAGTCTGCAGCTGACTGTGGCTGCAACATAGTGGGCATGAAATGACTCATGGTCATTTTCCCTTCTGTGATATCATAGGCTGACATAAGCCTCTGTTGATTGGTAGGGGCCATCTTTAGCAACTAGTTGTAGATTTGGAGCCTGAGTGGCTCATTTCTCTTTTTGATATCAATAAATTGTTGCTTGATGCATGCCTCTACTCTTCTTTGCTGACTTGAGGAGCTGACCTCTCCTCCAAGGGTTCTCTCTTGTTCCTGTTGAAAGGAACTGGAAGATGCCTCCATGCTCGGTGGGCCCATGCCCAATGATTTCCCCATGGGCATTTCTTCTTCAGAGAGGGGATTCAATCTCTGTCTTTTCTCCCCTTGATTTGTGGACGTGGTGAGGGGAGTCTCCTCCTCTCTATCCCTCTTCTTTCCCTTTTCCTCTTTTTTTGGAGTTTGCAGCACTGAGGCCTCCACTGTCTTTTCTTGCCCAGAAGGCATATTTTCTTAAGCCTGTTGCTCAGTAGGTGTTGGAGCTTCAACCATTTGTTCTTGCTGCATAGGCTGCCCCTCTTCTTGATGTTTTTCTTGCTGTTCTGCCTCCTTTTCTACTTGCCATTCTGTTTGCTGCTCTGTTTGATGCTCTGTCCTAGGAGGTGGCTGTTCCTGCTCCACCTGCTTGCCTTTATCTTTGTTTGATTCCTGTTGGGCAATTCCAGCTGCTTGCTGCTGGGCTGTGGAAGCTGAGGTAGCTGCTCCAATTTGCCTTTGACAAGAGGAAGAAACCTGTCCACAAGTTTCCAAGTTAGCCTCTTTTTCAAGATTCTTCGCTTCCCTTTGTAGCATTTGCTCTCTACCAATTGGCTCCTCTAGGGTTCCCTCTTTCCAGCTTAGAGTATTGGCATACTGCTTAATATGAGGCAGTTTCACATGTGCATAGCCACCCAATTTGTACTTTATCCTCCTAAGGGAAATGAAATGATTAGGGTCATAAGGCACCCATTTGAAGCTGGTTTGCAGTTTGAGGGCCTTTAGGATCAGGTCAGCTTCCTTCCATCCTTCCTCCCTTTTATTGTATAGAAAAGGGCCTAGCTGATTTCTCACCTTTAGTTGCACCTTCTTGTTTTTACTTTGGAAAAGGATAAATTCTGCATTTCCAAACTACCTAAAGAACTCTAGGGCAAAGAGTCTCATAGGGACATATCTTGGCAGCCTATAAGGACTCAACTCACAGCCATATATTCTGATTACCGTATGGTGTTGGTAAAAGTACCAATCACCAATGCTGTAGGCCTTTGAGAGGTGAAGAATTCTTTGCATTTCCTTTGTCAATCTGGGAGGAGGGACACCCAACAACAAGGTCATAGCTGGATGGATGAAAAGGTCAATGAATTCACAGTAGGTGTAAGGTGAATAAGCTAAAAGATGACAGACTGAAGACCAAAACACTACAGACCTTGGGCTTGCCTGGGCATTTAGCTTCTTGAGAGGGACAGGGAAGGCATCAGGCTGATAGAACAAGAATAAATGATATATATACCTGGTGTATTTAAACACCTTTTCCCTTTCTAGATTCATCAATTGCTCATGAATCTTATTGGCAATGAATGTGGCAAAATCATAATTCACAGTAGGAGGCATTCCAGGGGAGAAAATGGACAGCATGGCCATAATGGTTTCATCAACATCCTCATATGTCCCATAACCCAGGATGTAACTGATCAAATCTACCAGCATTTTGCCCAGCTCATTAAGATATTGATAAGCTATAGGAAGGGCGGTGCTCAGGGCTTCAAATTTTGGCTGAATAAACAACTGATTAATCTTGGCAATCTGGGCAGTGGACAGCTTGCCCCCTTTCGTTATCAAGTCATGGATGGAGAGAGGAGTTAGGGGCTTTGTAGTGTGAAAGTTCAGCATTTCATTGATGGTCTCAGGGGTGATATGGAACAATACTGAGCCTGAGGGGCTATGAACGACTCTCTGACAGGGGCCATAACTAGAACAACATTGATTTATCAAGTCTGGGAGGACATTGACTTGAGGAAGATTGTAAATGGGAAGGTTGGAGTCCCAAATTCCTAAGGTATCAGCTCCACTGAGATATTGGGCCTTTAACTCATTCAGTAGGTGAATATTGAATTTGGAGGTCATGGCAGTGCAGTCTAGCATCTGGTAATCTCTATCACCCAGGGCTTTCCACTCTAGCTCTCTGTGTGGGGCATTCAGAGGCTGAACATTCAGGGCTACTGGTGTTTCCATGGTTGGGTAGTACTTGTGACTTTGTACTGGAACTAGTTTTAGTGAGAAGAACAGCACAGAGGGCTGTTTTTGCATAAGTAAAGCCAATTGCAAGGGAAATTGAGGTAACTGTGGTGGCAGTGGTGTAGAATGCTCAAAGGAAGTTAATTGAGGGACTGGCAATACTGTTTTCCCGGTGAATTATGCCTTTCAGGTTTTCAGTCCACG
This sequence comes from Pinus taeda, assembly GCA_000404065.3. NCBI lineage: Eukaryota > Viridiplantae > Streptophyta > Pinopsida > Pinales > Pinaceae > Pinus > Pinus taeda. Next base: position 75,542 of record APFE030165677.1, read on the forward strand.
AATGTGCGGACAGAGTGTGAATTTAGGAAAAGGCGACTGTATATGGGTTTAGCAGGTGAAATTCGACCATACCACTATAAGGGAATGCTAGCTTACCGGGAATTTATTGGTAAATACAGGTTGCATTACTCTTGTTAATTGAGTGCTGTAGAATTATGGACAGAAGCAAGCTCTGAGGGGATGCTTTGGGTAAATACTTGGTGAATTGCCAGCAATGGTCGCAAATGCAGGCAGGTGGGAGGCAGCAGCATCCTTCAGGTTGATTTTTGCAGGTTGGCGACAGGTGGTCGTATATTACATGCAGAGGTGAGCAATAGTTCAATTTGGCAAAAGTGAGAAAAAACGCGAAAATTAGCTAAAATATGGACTTTTTGGGCTATTGGCGCGCTTTTTGGATGACGTCAGCATGACGTCATCAGGTGGGGTCAGGGTCGGGTGACGTCAGCATGATGTCATCAGGTGACGTAGCAGTTTGTGAGTGGTCCACGGGGATTGCACAAGTGGCGGACACGTAGGAGCACTGGCGGTCGGGGGTGCTGACAGGGCGGCAAGTGGAAGTGATGTGGGCGGGTGTAGCACTAGCGTGGGCAGGCGATATAATAGAGCGGTAAGTGGGTTTTCTCGGACCACCCTCTATACGGTCGCGGTATTGTCAGAGGGCGACCCGAGAAAATCTGGGGGTGACGCGTGGCAGAGGCCTGACATCACCCTCTGACAGTTTCTCGGGTGGTAACTTTCGGTGATCGGGGCCCGTTCGATATGCATGTGGGCCGTCGGATGGGAAAGCCCAGATCCGATGGTCGACGGGTTAATAACATGCACGGGCGATACGAAGTGCGGGGAAGAATAAAAAATCATTATTTCTGGACTGCGGGCTCGGCGGAAACTTTATAAAAGTGGGTTTTTCTAGTTTTTGCAAAGTTTATTGGCAAAGCGGGTTTTGGTTATTAATCCGAGAAAATCCTGGATTAATCCCAAGATTAATTTTTCGGCGCTCTTTGGGTTGCGCTCAAATGTTTTTAGTGCTAGAAGACATTCAAAATCCGACATAGAGCTATAATGCTCGGGAAAGGGGATACATAGATTTTTTGGGTTTTTTGCCAAGTGTTGCATAGTAATGGGGGAATAGGGGGTATAAGGAGTTAAATAGTGATAGGTTAGTAGTTAATATGAGTGAAAAAATGTGGATGAGGGGGGGTAGAATACTAAGTTTGTTTATATGAAATCAACTTAGTTTTTAGGAAGTAGATCAAAATGAAAAGAATTTTTACACAAGAAATGTGGCTCTTAGAGAAACTAGAACCAACAAAAGACTTTGATTTCTTTTATGAACATGGGTGGCCTAGGGATGTTAGCCATGAATGTGATAGGGGGTGATCTGGAAGTTAGACATGCTTCATTAAGTTGCTGTAAGACTGCTGGAATAGGAAATCAGCATTGGCACCATGTTTTAACTTTGCTTTGGGTCAGTTAGATGCCAAAAACCATGCTTTCTGCAACCCCCTCTGCCTACCCACTCTATTTCCTAACATTTTTTGTTACTCCAAGGAGGGTGCACTTAGATTTGCAAACCCTTTTGTGCCTTTTCTTTTCCTTTGGCTTTTTCTTTTGATTTTCTATCTAAATCTACCCTTATTGCTTCCAAGGCCCCAGATTAAGCAGTTGGGAACCTTCTTTCTCTACCTATCTACTTTTACCTACCAAGATTGAGGTGTTTGGACAGGTTTCTTTCTCTAATCTACAACAAAAATTGAAACATGGCATGACCCAGCTTAGGTTGTTGGATCACCCATTCTGATGTAGGGCAGCATCAACCAAATGTAAGTATACTTCTTCCACAAAAATATGAGATCTTTGTATCACCAAAGTAGATCATATTGGCACTTCCCCTGCCAATCATGAAAAATGAAACCTATTGGTATAGGTAGCTAACAGCCCCATTAACATGATTTCTCTTCACTCTGATCCGTGGGTTCTTCCCCCTCATGATCATGTTGACTCTTGGGGCGATGAGATGCCGTTGAGTCCTGCTGAGCTCAACTATGTCGAAATTGTTCCTGCATCGACTTCATCCTCGGAACCTGCTCCTTTGAGCAGAGCTCTCGACTCGTACATACGGTCCCCTTTGCTAGGATATAACACTTCTTCAGACCCGTTACAGGAACGTTTTCCTTCTGATGAAGCGATCATCGAGACTATGTCTTTTGAGGAACCTCCTTGGCCCAATCATCACCATCGTTCCTCGTTTCTCCCTACCCATCGGGAAATGCATGCTTATCTTGAGCAGTTTGCTTCGTGTTTTCCCTTTCAACCTCTTCAGACACCTATTCAGATTTATCAAGTGTCCTCTGAAGGGAATATGGGAAACATCACGCAGACTCAGCCTGTCGACATCTCTGTTAAACCAGGGATTGTCGAGCATATCCATGTTGGAGTAACTTGTACTCCAAAGGAGATTTAGCTCTATACAGGTCTTTTTTGTGAATTTCGTGATGTGCTTTCCTGGTCTTATGAAGAGATGCCCGGTATTGATCCTAGCGTTGTGGTGCATGAGATACCTACCTATCTGGGTGCTAAGCCTATTCGACAGCGTCTACACCCCATGCACCTCCGAAAGGCTACAACTATTAAGGCGGAAATGGAAAAGCTTCTCAAAGCTAGTTTTATTTACCCCATCCCACTCACAGACTGGATCTCTAATATTGTCCCTGTCAATAAAAAGCAGGGCACTATCAGGGTATGTGTTGACTACCGTGATACTAATCAAGCTTGTCCCAAAGATAATTTCCCCACGCCTTTCATTGACCAACTCATTGATGAGTGTGCCGGGAGTGAAATATATTCATTCATGGACGACTTTTCTGGTTATAACAAGATTAATATCTCCCCCGCCAATTAACACAAGACTGCCTTTATCTTTCTGTGGGGCAATTTCGCTTATAAGAAACTCCCTTTCGGCTTAAAGAATGTCGGTGCCACCTTCCAATGTGCAATTTCATATGCGTTCCATGATATTCGGTACATTGTGCAACCTTACCTGGATAACCTTCCGGCTGATTCGGTAAGGTGTCAAGACCATCCCACCCACCTTCGTGAAATTTTCCTCCATTGTAGACACTATCGTATTCGGCTCAATCCCCATAAGTGTTTCTTCTGTGTCGAGTCTGGCCGACTTCTCGGGTTCATCATCTCCCGAGAGGGTATCCGTTTGGATCCTCTTAAAGTCAAAGCCATTCTGAATCTTCCTCCCCCTGCTTCTTTGCAGCAATTGTAGAGCTTACGGGGAAAAGCGAATTTTTTACGACGATTCATTCCAAACTATGTTGAAGTGACTAAGGGCTATACGTGGTTACTGAAGTGTGATACTCCTTTTAATTGGGATGCCGCTACCCAAGAGTCGTTTGAGTGCCTCAAGGCTCTCCTTATGTCTGCTCCTCTATTACGTCCCCCTGATTATCACCGAGACTACACTCTTTACTTAGATGTTGCTGACACCACTATTGGCATGGTTCTCATTCAAGATGATGATGATGGTGTTGAGCATGTCGTTTATTATCTCAGCCGCAATTTACTTGATATGGAAACTTGCTATGCCCATGTCAAGAAGTTGGCATTGGCCGCTGTTTGTGCCATCCAACATTTCCTCCATTACATACTATTGCGTACCACGACGATGATTTCTAATTGCAACCCAATTACATACATTTTGTGACATCAGTTATTGGGGGGGTAAATACTCAAAGTGGATTGTTATCCTCCAAGAGTTCGACTTGGAGTTCACCATTGCCAAGTCTAAGAAGTCCCTCGTCTTTGCTGAATTGCTTTGCTCCCTGCCATCTGCTACCGCGCCCTCTCGGTTAGAGGATCATATCTTGGATGGAACTCTATTCTTGATCAACACCCTTGACCCTTGGTACAGGGACATTATTATGTATCTCCAGACATCCTCTTTTCGTCCCAATTTTTCCAAAGACGCTCGGCGATGGATTCTCCATCAGTCTCAACCTTATCGCATTATTGGGGACACCCTGTACCGACTCGGTGCCGACTCCGTCCTCCACCGATGTTTAATGCTCGAGGAAGACGAACGACTCCTAAATGACTGCCATTCTGGTGCCTATTGTGGTCACATGTCCAAATATGCCACTGCTTAAAAGATTCTCCGTGCTGGCTACTTTTGGCCCTCCATCTTTAAGGATTGCTTTCTTGTCGTCCGTTCTTGTCATGAATGCCAAATCTACCAATGGAAAATGTGTGCGCCTCCTGCTCCATTGCACCCTGTTGTTACCATCGGTCCTTTTGCCAAATGGGGCATTGATTATATGACCTGTAACCCTCGCTCGGCCAGGGGTCATGGGTATATCATTGTTGTTGTCGATTATTTCAAAAAATGGGCTGAGGCGATGCCTACATTATGTGAAGACGGTCACACAGCGACACAATTTTTGTTCAATCATGTTATTTCATGATTCAGAGTCCCTCAGACTATCATCACTGATCACGGCAAGCATTTCCGTAATCACATGATGACTGAATTAACAACCCAGTTGGGCCTGCGGCATGATAGCTCAACACCATACTATCCTCAAGCCAACGGTCAAGTGGAAGCTGTCAATAAGGTTCTAGTTACAATGCTTCAATGCACTGTTGGCATGCACAAGTCTAACTAGCATTTGATGTTGTTCTCTGCCTTATGCGCCTACCGAAATTCAGTGAAGGATGCCATCGGGTTCACTCCATTCGAAGTGGTTTACGGTCTGGAGGCTACCCTTCCGATTGAGTGCGAGATCCCTTCTTTGAAAGTAGCTGTCGAATTACTCCCCAACACTACTTCGGTAGAAGACCGCCTTCTCTACCTAGAGCGACTAGATGAGACCCGGCGACTAGCCTCTCTAGGTATTGAAGCATAGAAGAAGAGAGTGAAAACTCACTTCGAACATATTGTTCATCCTCATTATTTTGTTGAAGGAAATTTAGTCCTACTTTAAGATCAAGCGAATGATAAGCTGGGGGCAGGAAAATTCGAGCCCATGTGGCACGGGCCTTATATGGTAAAGAGAGTTTTGCAAAAAGGGGCCTATGAGCTGATTGATTTTGAAGGGAACCCTTTGGATAAGCCTCGAAATGGAATTTATTTGAAAAAATATTATGCATAAACCCCATGCACTCTGATTTGTACATACATGTGGTGTGTGGTGTGTGTGTGTTTGCATGTTTTGCTTGGTGTGTAGGTGTGATTGCCGCTTATTGTGTCTTTTTGCTTCGCATGCAGATGTTTGGTATGCCTTACGTTGGTTTTGCTGATGGTGCTTGCCGTAGTACACGAAACGTTTCTTCTGCAGCATGGGTGATCTATGATCCTCACGGTGAGCTAGTAGACCTTCAAGGTGTTTGTTTGGGTTGTACCACAAACAATGTCGTTGAGTATAGTGTTGTTATCGAGTTACTGACCGAGGCCATCAACCTCGGCATTTGTGCATTGGTTGTGAATATGGACTCTTAGCTTGTTGTCCACCGGCTTAATGGGTGTTGTTCCGTCAGAGATCATCGGTTTTTAAGGTTGTATTTACGTGTTAAGTTGTTAGAAAGAAATTTTGATTTCATCACATATCAACATGTTCCAAGATGATTAAACACGTTAACTGATGCATTAGCCAATTATGTATTAGACAAACATTTGCGTAACATGTAATCAAAACAACATATAGAAGCATTTAAAACACAATAATGAACCATAGAAATATGTATATATATATATTTATATTTATATATCTTGTGTGGTGCACCAAGGTGCTCAAAAAATAAATGTATATGTCCAAATAGAGTCTATGCTCTCCATACATCCGAGACACATGTCTCTCAAAAAATCAGTAGGATAAAACCTAGGTGTCTACTGTGGTGGGTTGTGCTCCCTGTAGCACACCACTGCTCGTGCAACCCATCTCAATAAACGGTGCAACCTAGGAATCACTCCCATTGTGTGGATCTGGAACTCTATGGGGACCTCCTCGATCCCCATGTAATATGGGATACCCGCTGTCAGACCCTCAAGGTTCCAGGCCACTGCCTCTACCAAAGCATCAGCTGGAGGAGCCAAGGATAGCTCCTTGATACCTTCCATGTCCCTCCGCGCCTCCGGAGCTAGCCCTACGGGTCTCACTGGTCCCACATCTGCAATCACCATAGAGTTCCTCATTAGGATGTATGCATGAAAAAATCCAAAAACATTATAAAAGATAAAAATATAAAAAATAACATGATCAAGTGCTTTACCACCATCATCCCACTACTCGCCAGGAGGTAGCTGCATATTGGGATCTCCACGGAAGTCCATTCCCAGCATATGGCCAATCCTCGATGAATATAACCTGGTGCTCCAGCCACTCACGGAACATCGCCCCCCATGATACTGGGCATCCTCCACCTCCTCGTGGCATAACATGAGCCCATTGTGTGATCCTGGGCTCTCGCGGTCTGGGTGCATCCAAAACCATGTCCTACAACTACAGTGCCAACACCTGCTCCAGCATGAGCGAGATCAAGATGGATCCATAACCAAACTGCTTCATCTCTCCTCGACGACAGTTGTTGAGTTGCCTCTTCATATTTGCTGTCACTGCCCCCGCCCAAACAAACATGGTCGGATTAAGGCATTCAAGAGCTAACCGTAGGTGAGTCTTCGATGCCTCGTGTTGTGCCTGGGAGCTTGCTGCCCTGGTCACCATGAACAGAACTGCAAGAAGGACTATGTCCTCTACTATTGGGATTTCCACCTTCCTGCTCTTTGACTTACGTGCTCGGGGGCACACTCGTGCCATTAGCATCTCTACTATCTTGCCCCGAGGACGTTGGCCCTCTAAGATCGGCCTCTCACCTTGACGGGACAATCTGGTCAAAAGGTACACATCCGTTGCATCGAACTTGATATCTCGGCCATGGATTATGAATTTCTCATACGTTGGGTTCCATGCACGGATTATTAGCTCTAGTAAATCCGGTTGTGACGAAAGATGCGGAGTCAGGAAGAACATGAGAAATCCACATTCACGTAGAGCATTTCGACATCCGACATTAGCAAAAGCCTCCTCATCATTGGCATCATGAACTCTCTCCTACCAGACAAAAGCCATAATGCCTTGCATAACAAAAATAAAATGAATTAGAGCTTCGTTCATCAAATTTAATCCATAATTTGCATGAAAATATAGTTTTGCGTCGCCAGCGCAACTGTTTTTAAAACATTCACACTGACGCGAAGTTCATAATTCAAATTTTTCGCAGTTAGCACGGAAGTACACCGTATTTCCGCGATGATCGGGGCGCGTTACATGCAAACTGTGCTCGGTCAATGCGGACCCGAGCGGTATATCCACGATGACTGAGCGACGGTTGGCAGTTCAAAAAATCACCCAAACTTGCATGACCGATGATAAAATGCATAAAAAAACCAATCAAATGAAGCGCAGGAGAATGACTACTTACTTGGTCAGAGTTTCGTGGTGAACCGTCAACCGATGAGGCTGCAATCAGCTCGGGAAGTTAGCACTGGTTGGCACACCAAAATCTCCAATGGTGAATTCAATAGTGCAAATGGTAAAAATGAATTGGTTTACCCCCCTTTTATAGTAATTTTTTGAAATGTTTAAAATTGCACTTTATAATGTGGGTTTTTTACCATTTTTTGCATGGTTAAGTCAGAATTTTGGTTTTAAATATGTTTCCACATTATTTATGTCAAATTGATTTTACGTTTGACATGTTCTTGTGCGGGATAATAGGTGATGGAGTTACATATACACTTGGTCCATAAAGTCATCTTTAATGCTCTTTTCCTACTCAAAAAATGAAAAGATAGCCGAGTTGTTCCTTTCGACTCATTAAACGAAATGAGAGGCGGTCTGATTTAAGCTCTTTTTCGACCATGTCAACAAGAAAAGATTGTCAGGATTTTGTCGTTTCAGGCTTGTTATTGGTTACGAAACAACGTGGTTTCGATCACTTTTCTACTTTTTCGGATCGAGATCACTAATTGCGAAAAGTACCCCTTGATCATATGATCAAGAAGTTCTTTCAAGTATCATTTTATACTTTTCCGTGTCTTTTTGAAAGTCCCTAAACATGAAAAAGACTCCAAGTTTTACCTATGTCAGACTCGTTAAACCCTGACGACATTAGACTCGTCACCATGGCAAAACTCAAGCTTCTCCTCCCTAGGGCTCGTTAAACTATTACTAGGTTGGATTTGACCGAAGGTCGAACTTATACCACAAGCATATGCTATCCCCTTCAAGCTTGTCTTCAAAAATAATTGGGGTACTCGCCAACAATGGTGGGGGGAAATTTGGAAAACATCATTGATTGTCTATGGGAGCTTGTCACTCTTGAACATCGACACATCTACTTCTTGTCGGGTTGGGACATCCATACATCGTCATTTGGCCTTCTGCAGATTTGGGTTGTCATTTAGCCTTATTCCATCTGATTCATGCTGTCTCCATCATAGCCCCTGATCCTTTGGTACCTGAATGCTGCCATCCTCCGGATTCGTGTCGCCGACATGTTCAAGAGTACAATCCTTCTGTAGTTTACATCCTTGCCTTTTCCCCTGATACTCTGTTTCACCATCTACCACTTGTTCCTTCTCTCGTGTTGTTGATGGGGGAATCATTATGGCCCTCCTGTGACAAATCGTCTCCTGTCGACTTCATCTCATCATCCAGGGGATTGATCTAGAGATCCCTTTGGTACCTTGGAGCTTGCATGCCTCAATGGCAATTTCTTTGGGCCTGACGGCCGACTTACATCATTGGTCGCCGATTGGGTGATTCCACGAGTGTTCAACTTCAGCTCATTCTTCACACTTAGTGTATTTTACTGGACAATACCTTGAGGACCATTGGCATCATTGGTGGTTTCTCTCGCGCTTGTTAACAGTTTACATCATCAACCGGTAATCAGGCAATTTTTTATCATGCTCGACTTCAGCACCTCTATTCGCATGTTAGAATTTGTATTATGGTCAGTTGGGTTCAAGACCCCGAACTCAGATCACACATGTTTGAGCTGCGTGGGTTGATTAGTGATTACATGACTCATTGATGGATGGCTGCGACCATACCTTTATTATTATCATGGTCTCATTAGCTAGATGGCTGCGTCCATACCACATACCTAGTTCGTATGTCTTTTGGATGGCTGCATCCATGCCTAGACTACATGTACTTCACTATCAGAGATATCAGTTGTACTTGCGTTTACAGGTTCTTCCAGATGGTGTCCCAGCTCAGCCAGTTCTGTAAAGCATTTCACCCCTCCCACTCTCTCAGGCTTCATGCTTTAGGGGGCATCTGTTACACAGTAATTTGTCACTGCCTTCACTCCTAGTCCATCTACTGTGTCATGTGTCCAAGTCAAACATGCTCATGAATGCTCTCCTATATTGCCAATTGACCCACTTTTCCTAAGTTATCTGCCTCATCACGACTATGGGCTTAATAAATACGCTGAAGAGCACTCTTAAATAGTCCAACCACGCTATCAGCGTGGAAGTACATCTGATTCCCAGGATGGCCCGATTTCATACCCCAGCACGAGGTTTATTATTACCTTTGGTGATGATTTGACTAGTTAAAATGTTCACTCGCAATGTCAATGCTAAATCCCAGTTATGAACCCACGATGATCCAGATTGGGCGAATTTGTTCCAACAGTCGGCCTTATGGATGAATCTAGTCTAGGTTTTAACCCCGCACAGAAATTACCTGCATATGAATTCTAAATCACAGAAAAAATAAAAATGCGAGAGCATAACACATAAAACACATATACACAGAGATTTCCCACTGGATCTCAAAACCGAGACTACCAGCTTGATTTTTCATTATATTCCTTTCAATGTTACAATACATATTTATACATGCCGAAGCATCCAATACCATGGACCGAAAACCATCGCATCCAAAACCATGGACCGAAAACCATAGTAGGTTCGCCCAACCTAATATAGGTCCAAAAAAAAAATTCTCGGGGCGCTGCCCCGAACCCCGTAGAGGGGGGCTACCCGCCCCCCTCAAACCCCCC
>APFE030165677.1:86360-118264 GCA_000404065.3 Pinus taeda
CCCTTCCCTAGCATGGCAGTTCGGTCAATTGTGCTACCTTCCTTGATGATAAGCTCCCTCTTCCACCTTTCATGGAGACTCCTTCTCCTATTTAAACACTCACCTTTGATATGATCATCTAGTGGCTTGAGCAGTGTTGTTAGTGCTTTTGATAGATAGATGGTGTGAGTGTGATAAGTGTGAGAGTGTTGGTAGCTTTGGGAAGGTTGTGAAGTGCCCTTGATTTCATGTCAAACTTATGAGTGTGAGAGAGAGACCTTTCTATGTTGGGAGATCCATCTTCAAAGAGTGAATGCTTGAAGAACATGCTGGTTGGATTCCCTCTAAGAAGGCTTGTGACGTCAAGACTTTGGTTGTAAGCTTGCTCTTATTTCATTATTAATACAATCAATGATTTTTTCCTATGTCTTGTATGTAATGTACTTGATAGCTCATGACTTCTTGAATTTGTGAGTAAATAGCTCATTGTTGTTTTCTGGTTACGTGCTTTGTTGTATTTCCTTTGCTTTGTTTCAGGTTGATCACTCATTGAGGAGAAGGAAGTGAAAGCTGGAGCAACATAATGGAACTCCATCGACCACCGGTTGAGGTACGCCTCCAACTCTAACTATTTAAGGAAAGCTATTGTTGATCTATCCTTGTTTGTGACTAGACCCACTCTAGGGCTAGGGATTGCCTCTGTCCACAGAAGGAACACTTTCCTGCATCACAGGACCTTTACAATAAAGTCACCTTCCCACAGAGAGCCCTTATATTTGAACTTTTTCTACCAGAAGATGCTAAATTACCCAAGAGAAATCCACCTTATTCATCTTCTACTTTCCCTAAAGCCACTAGACATGTCATCTCCCTACTATCATACATCCTAGGTTTTCAAAATGATCAACTTGTTGATGAACCCATCCTCGCATTCTTTTCCATTTTCAGTAAAGAATATCAACCTGATTTCATGTATAATTATAGCCAGTTTGTGGCTGATAATATACATGAATAATTTATGAATTTTACTAGACAAGGAGCTTTTAGATATAGCTCAGTCATAATCCATTTGATTTTGTTTTAGTAGGGAGATTCATTGCCCATTCACCTTAACAGACAAGATGAGTAGGGAGTGAATCAATCAATGATTCACTGGACAGAGTTAGTGAAAGAAGCATCATCAAATTTTACATTCTCTTAGTTTATAGATTCTTTTACATTCTCTCAGTTTATAGATTCTTTTGTACATCCAGATCTTCAATTACTAAATAGCCAGGCAGAGCCCAGAAATGGAGAAGATATTAAGAAGACATTGCACTTATTAGAACAAACCAAGACTAGTGACTCGTACCTGTACCAAAACTACACTGAAATTAGAATATATGGCAGTGAGTTAGCTCCATACAAACTGCCTAAGTATGTACCAATGAGGATATTCTCACTGGAATACATCAAGCAGATGATAAATATGGATGAAGTCCATTTTATCTCAAGTAAGAAAAAATCACAGTTCAAACTCAAAGCCAAGGTAGGGACATTCATTTTTAATACTAAGTCTGCAGGTACATAGGCAAACAAATTATTGAAGAGAATGAATCTCCAGCCAAGCTTCACCTGGTCTTATGATCCTTTTGGGATCATTTCAACCCTAAGAGTTTAGTTGAAGGAAACACCTTACAACCATACTCTCAGGCCAGAATTGGAGAAGTTTATGAACTAGGAGCAGTGGTCTGAATGAACTCTCTTAGAAGTTGATGAACAGGTTATAACCACTCCATAGGTAAATACTCCAGTCACTCAGAGTACTCAACACAAAAGAGCCGGAGAGGAAACTCAATCAGGCTCAGAATCAATTAAAGAGTATTCTATACTAAAAAAGAAATTGAACACCAGATTGCCAATGTCATTAGGAATAAATCCACCAGAAATCATTGATCTTGGAGATTTAGAAGATATTTCATCAGCAGGGACCACTGATCCCAAACCTCACTCTAATTCTTCCACACCTTCTTCAACTAAACATATGGAGATTATTCAGTCAACTAAGACCAGCTCAGCATAAAATACTAATATCTTCTCAACATTTTTGGAAATCAAACAAAAGAATGAAAGTCTTAAATCACAAGTATACAGTTATTTTTGGAAACAGACATTCACTTCTCAGCACAGACTTCTCTCTACCTTTGACAGTGAAAGAGGAAGGATGCAAATGGAATTTTTGCAAGATCAAATTCCATTTCCCTAATCCACAACAGACTATAAGAAGACCATATTTTCATTTGATGTAAACCAACTACATCCTCTTGATCAAATGGATTTGCATATGAAATCAGGTGAAATGTTATTTTCAACAATGACTACAACTGCCATGTCTCTTTCCAAGCTCAAAACTGCCTTGTCAAATGTGCAGTCACAACTTAAGATTGAAAAACTATCATCTTTAGCTAAAGATAACAAATTAAGTTCTTTAGAATATATTATGGTAAAAATTGGATATGATCCCCAAGACTGTAAAGAAATTGAAGAAATACTCTAGAAGAAGAATATAGAGATAACATCTTTGAAGAAATAGTTGAAGTTGCCTTGAACTGAGGATCCACAAACCAAAGATATGGTAGAAAAGGAACAGCACAAGGAGGATATGTTGAAGCTCATTATTGAGCAAAACATACAGATCAAGAAAATGGAAGAGAAAATAGAACAACTTCTCAAGGAAAAAGAGGTAGCACAACTTACTGTGACCTCAATGACAACAATTCCCATAGCAAGTACAAAGGTAAGCTCATCTCCTACTATCATTGCTTCATCTTCAGCAACAGTTGAAACAATAAGGTTATCATAGGAGTTACATGTACAAACACAACAAAATGAAAAGCTACTCCAGAAGTTCCAAGTCCTGGAGTCACAGAAAGTAAAGAATGATACCTTGTATGTAGAGGAAATGCAAAAGTCACATAAGTTAGAGCTCAAGGTTAAACAATTGGAGAGTAAGACTCTAATGGAAGACACTTTGGCCCAAGCCAAAGAAGACATCTAGTTAGATATTAGTCACTCCATAACAGAAGTATGGCCATCCATACAAATCATTTTTGAATAGCAAGAATTGATTGCTAGATGCAGGAAAGAGATAGATAATCAGAAGCTAGCATTGGGCACAAAACCCAATGAAGCAATAGGGATGATCAAAGTACTAAACTCTAAGACTAGGCAATAGTTACAAGCGATAAATATTTTGTTGGGTTTGGAGCCTGATTATCTTTTGTATTCAAAGGTTTCAGCCGAATGTATACCCTAGGAAGATTGTACACCCCTCCATGCGGGGGTCCAAGGGGGCTAATCCCCCCCGGTTGGGGGGTCCTGGGGCCAGTGGTCCCCCGGCGGGGGTTCAGGGGCAATTCCCCTGAAGCTAAAAATTAGATGTAAAATTGCCTTGTAAAAGTCTAGTAATTTCTAGTCAATCTGGGCCGTTCATTAGGCGGATGATCTGATGGTAGAAGTTATGTTTAATTTAGGGTTTTTTGCCCTAGAAGGAAACCCCTCACTATATATGAGGGAATTGTATCACGTCTATGTATATCTGTATTCTGAGTGAGGAAGAGAGAGGAGCTTGAGAGCAAAGAGGAAGTTACAGTAGATCTGCTGTAGGTTGTATCTCTTCAGTTTGCTGGATAATATAATAAAAGAAAGACTGGCTATTTATCTGTGGACGTAGCCCAAATTGGGTGAACCACGTATATCTGTGTCTCTCTTGTTTTATGCGTTTTCTGTGTTTATATTTCTGCAATATTTTATGTGTTCCATTTCTCTATAATATATAATTTTCTAACATATTCCAGATAGGATAACTACTATTTTGGAGATTAAGAAAGTCCTAATGAAGAAGAATCTACTAAATCGGCTGAAAACAAAGTGTGAAGCTTTGAACACTGTAGTCAGAAGGTTTCACTCTAGATTCAGTATGTTGCATAAGAGAGGTTTACCAAAGTTAGTGTCATAAAATGATCAGCTAGTAAAATTGGATGATTACTGTGAAAGATTATATACTATTGCAGCAAACAATAGTCAATTTGCGGGGATAAAAAGACAGATTATTGGAAAATAGTTTTTGGAAGCTTTGAGCCCTAACTCCACAATCAAACATGAAGTTGGACATCTTTTTCTCACTAAACCCAATTTTGAAAGATATACCGAAGTTGATGAGATATTTTTAAGAATGGTAAATCTGGAGATACCAAGTGAGAAGTGGTGGGATCAATTGTGTGAAAGAATTGATTAACTTTCCATTCCAACAAGAAGACAGCACTATAGTTTTTGAAGGAACAATCATCAACAACTTCCTACCTAATAGGGACACGTCATTCATCAGTTTTCTTTTCCTATTTTTAAAGCTATTTTTGTAATCAATTTAGGATATTTTATTTACTATCCAAACTAGTATAAATAACTCTCTTCTATGAGTTATTAGAGGTGGTACCTTTCCATAAGCAATTTTGTAAAGCATTAATGTACAAGATTTTTGTATATCACTAATAATAAAGCAAGGGATTCTGAATTTAGTATCATACAATCTCGTTTTCTTCTGTAAGTCTTTCATGTGTTTCATTCATTCCGTTAATTATGCATATGTTTAAGTTTTACATAGATATCAGGTGAGAATACATGTGTTACACTTATTCTTAAAATTCCTTCTGAAGTTATTATTATAAAGAGATTGAGATATTGGACTTTTTGTCTGAAAGGCTGCCTCTAAATCATAAAATTGTCAGTTTCTTATGTAATTTTAAGCATATTTTGTTTAACTTTTGAACATTGGTCAAAGGTTTTCCCACTTATAGTGATTTATCTTTCTGTCTGAAATTTAAAGCAATCATATCTCCTTACTATTCTTTCTACACATCTTATCAAATTAAAATCATTGTGTGAAGTTAAATAGCAACCCTTTGGTTATTTATTAATACTATCTAAAAAAGTTAATACATCATTTTTATAATTTGTTTTATGTATTGTTCCTCCATAAAAACCGAAACCAAAACCCCAAAACAAATATCTTAGATGCTCTGGCATGACCAATTGACCATTATCATCTCAGAGGTACAACATCGCTGATGATGATAACTGCTTACGGCCTCAAGGGTGCTTATGAGAAATAGAATGAACTAGGTTCTCCCATGCATCCAAATTGAAGCACTGTTGAGTGAGGTCCTCATGGATGCATGGGTCTTCAACTTTGGGTAGCTCCCATTGATTACAGTGTAAGAATTGTTGAAGGAGGTGCTACAAGATGCATGGGTCTTCGACTAAATGAGAGAACTGCAATGGTCACAATGTAAAATAATACCCCGACATGAAAAGATGATGTTGTTGTCGAATGTCAAGGATACCAATGACATCAATGGGAGATAGTGATTCCCACTATGCCACCCAAAGATGTCCCATAAGGGGGGAGCATCCAAGGTACTTCTTCGATTTTGGAAGATGGGTATTGAAATCGATAGGAAAGAAGTGCGAAGTGCTCGAAATGTTGATTCAAGGAACCAAGATGAAGGATAAATATGACTTTAATATGGTGGTTCAGCAAGGCATGATAATGAAAGTTGACAATATGAATGAATACAGACAACTTCCTGAGGTTGGATTTTTAATGTGAGTGGTGGCAGTCAAAAAAATTCTTTTGGGGGGAATGCCCTGGAGTCAATAGGACATCTAGGGTAGGTATACTCATTTTCTAATTCATGTAATGAATGATCAATGAATGATGTGGAAATCAGCGAGCTCCAATTAAAGGTGACCAGGACTGTCACCGGGTACAAGACATGAAAATATGGGTGGGAACCCTTTTCCTAAAATCAAGTCTACACTTTCCAAAATAACGTAAAGGTGGTTTGGGATATACATATACAGAGACAAGTTCCCTAAGAAAAATGGTAATATATGTGATGTTGTAGGTAAGATTTTCCGCTAAGGGAAACCCAATTGGTTGGTCTCGGTGTGAGTTTAATGAGGCAGATGAAGTGAGAGAAATGATCTATGACATATGGAAGGATGATAGGCCAAATGTAGAACGCATGAGTGCATTCGACTTGATCTGGAAAAAATAAAAAAGGAAGCCTTGGAGTAGGATTGGTCTTAAGGACATGAAAATAAAATGGTTCCTGGGCCTACAAAAATGGTCATGGATCCCTATAGTGTGTGTGTATCTATAAAACAAGGTGGTTCATGAATGAGAAGGTACTATCACTCAACATGGACATTTACTAGGTACAAGGGGAGGTGGTGGTAAATGTGGTCAAGATGATGGAACCTATGGTGAATCTTAGAGAAATGATGTCAGGATATGCAAAGCTTCTAGAGGAAGCCTATAATGTTGAGTGAAGAATGATACCTTAACTATCAATTGGAACCAGGAAAATGAGTTTACTGAGAACTTGTTGATAAATTGCAACTTCAAAATCCAATAGTGTTGGCTTAAGGGGCTTGGACCCAGTTTCAAAGTGTATTGTGCACAAACAAAACCCTCATCCACTAACCCTTTCGGCAACGACCTACAAGCAAATCACAGTCTCACCTGAAGCGGTTGTGAGAGATTGTAGAACAAAGTTTCTGCAGCCAGAGGGATATTGTGTTGTGGCACCCATGTGTTTTCTTATATTTTATATTGATCTACAATGCCACATATGTAAAAGAATTCACGTTGATGCTTTACTTATTGATTTGTAATTATTATATAAACATATCATAGAACAATAAAACATGTATTATTTCACATAAATAGGTAAAAAACATGCATATTAGTACATACAAACATAGATTAGAATTACATATACTCAAGACCTCACCAAAACTTCTTCTTATTTATTAAGATAGATGTTTCAATACATATAATTTCTTTGACCTATGCACCCAGCTGTAGGTGGTTTGTGCACTCAACTGCAGACTCTTCCAATGCCTCTACGCACTCATCTACAAAACCTTTTTTTAAGGCTCAAAATATAGACTAAATACAGAAAGTATGATCAATTCATCTATGACTGACTTTGTATCCTTGTCAAATAATTACATATCCTCATATACATTTCTTTACTACAAAACCATGGTCCACATACTATGGTTTCAAAAAAATGATGATCTAAAACCCTGATACCAGTTACAAAATGAGGGGCTTTGACCCACCCCAAAGCCCCTATACACGTGCACAGTAATACAACTTCACCGACTCCACGCACTCCGCTCCTCAAAATGTGGAGTCTTTGACCAAAACTGGACCAAGTTGGGTTGTCCACAACATGTCCCCAACACTCACATGTGACTCATCCTGAGTCACTCAACTACTATGCCCCACATCTTTGTTTCAATGCTCATGTAGGCGACATTATACTGTTGAATTATTTCTACTACCTACTTCTCCTTGCGACACACTTCTTCTAGCAATGCCTCTATGGTTTTTCTGGCAGTCTTCTGTAATACCTCTTTCTCCTTCTATCATAGCTCTGTGAGCTTACTATTAACTCCTTTTGAAATTTGGAAGGCCTCATCCTGCCATGGTTTAGCCCTTTCTGTCAAAATCTTCTCCTTCCACCAAAGGTCTTCAATCTTCTTTTGAACAGTTTTTCTTTTAGTGATCATTACAAGCCTCTGCGAGATTGTTAAGGTCTTCACAATCTCCCAAATTTCATCCAACTATTTTTGCTTCATTTGGGGCTCCTCGTCAATCCTTTGAATGTTTGGATCCTCCTGCAGTGAGGTCCAAATCTGCATGCTTTCATCTAGTAGTTTGCCACAGTCTACCACTATACTAGCGATGTCTTTCAATGCAGATTTCAAATCCTTTTCCCTCTGCTCCCATACTTTTAGTGGCATCACTGATTGCAGCCTCATTTGCAGCTCAGTAATCTTGACTTCATACTCAAACTTCATCTCTGTGAGCTTATTCTTTGAGTCTCTTATCGCGAGGGCAAGCTTCAGAACCTTTTCTGCTAGTTACTCCTATTCGAGGACCTTCACGTCCTAAGATATGCTACAAGTATCTGCAATGAATTTTTCTAGTTGTTGTTGTTGTTTGTGTGCTCCATCCCTTTCCTTGATCAATTGATCGAGCTCCTTTTTCAGTGAAGCTCTATCCTTTTCCACTTGAATGCTTAACAGTGAAGTGTGTTATTCTCGCTCCTTCATTTCATCTATAATAATTTGAAGGAGCTCATGTAATACCTGAATTGGGAGCGCGACAATGTTTGTGTTAACGTTTTCCTAGGCTTTTTCTTGTTCTCTATCCTCTGGTGATTCAAACTGCAATTCTCCAGCTGGTACCTATAAGATCCTTACTCTGAACTTTGTTTCTATTTGTCGTTATGATTGTGGTAGCTGACCTATCTATGTTGGTTGTTTGGATATTTGTGCCAATAACTTTAACTCTGCAATTCCTTGTTGCACCTCTATCAACATAGTTTTGTAGCAATCATCAACCTTGTCCCAGGCTTCAATTGTTACTTCCTGGACATTCTCCCCAATCGCATTGATGTCCCCATCAGGGAGGACAAGTGGTATCGCACCCTTAGGTTTGCTCGCCTTCTGTTTCTTCCTTAAACCTGACGTAGTTGTGTTGGATGAACTTCTATTGAAGTCTGGCATATATAGCATGTTTAACAAACCTAATCTCTGCAATCTTGTAGCCCACCGGTGCGGCTCCGACCTCGTAGCTCCGCCTTCTAGATAATATACCTAGTGTAGGTACTTTCTTGTTTCAAACTGCGTATATTTACTTCTATCATTAAAGTCATAATCCTCCATTTTTAGTTGTGGTATTTTCCCCAACACTTCGCCTTCAAATGGAACTTTCTCTGGTAGCAATGGTGTGAGTAGACGAACTTCACATCTTTTGGATTCTTGACTAGCTTGGTGCTCAGTTTTCTCAGTGGAAAATATGGTGGCAGTATAGAGGGAATTTTTTCACCCTCTGTCTCTATCTGAGGCATCTCAGCTTCCTCCTCAATGTCATGGATTTCTTATGGTTCTTCCTACTATACTTGCATCTTCACCTTCTCCTTAGGTTTCTTATCTTGCCTGGGCTTCATCTGCTACTCTTTTACTATCTTCTTCCATGGGGAAGTTCTGAGCTCTACACCTTAAGTTGTCCTTTTTTCAGGTCTTTTCTTGGTTTGTTCTCCTATAACTACTTGTTTCTACCACAGCCTTGCATGCCTTGGGGACATGGGTACATTCGTTGTTTTGGTTTGACCAACCAGGGCTTCCTTGACTCATGCTAGCCCTTTCTTTGCAAATTCTCTATCAATTTCCTAAAAACTTCTCTCAAACATACAACAACTCTCTTCTCTCACATTTAGTTGCAAGTTGTCAAATTGAATTCTCCAGACATAAAAGTGTAAAATTTGGCATGGGACATGGCCTTTATAACGAATTTGAATTTCAAACCTCATTATTTGCTTATATTTTGTTCATTTAATGCAGGCGTGGTGCTAGATTCGTCCAGTTGTGCCTCATAAATGTGTTTCTCCCACGCCTTTCAAAGAAAAAATTATTTTAATGGTGGCTTTTCCTTCCAACATTCATATTTTTCCAGTTATCTTCGACAATCACACAGTAATATACCCTCCGTCGTAATTCTTATGAACTTTGACATACTTCTAAATATTGCGCAATGTGAAGCTCCAGGGAAATATTCGTCCTTGTATACCTTCAATCTACTATTATTCACTCGACCTGGAATCAGTTGATCGTTTAACTTCACAAATTGAAATGTGCCACCATAAAATACATGTTTGATGATATATAGTCCCAGCCAATGTGTCTTAAATATTCCTGGGAAATTTGAAAATTTTCTATCATTTAAGAGTACAATACCTCCTTCCCGGAATATCTTTTGCCTGATGTTCCTATCATGCTAGGCTTTCTCCCTTGATTTTTGGACTTGTTGATGAAAACTTGCTATAAACATGCCCTCTTCCAAAGCAAGAAATTGTGCCATCCTCTCCTCCATTATATCAAAATCTTCCATGCTTGTGAAGGTTGCAATTCTTAAACTAGGCACAATCTACTCCATATGCATGACTGCTTCTTGTCCATATGCGAACCTAAAAGGTGTTTGGCCTGTCAATTTCTTTCATGTTGTCCTGTATGCCCACAACACTGCTAGAATTCTTAGATCCCAGTCATTCTTATTCACATTGCACACCTTTATGAGTGCATTCTCCATAATTTTATTGAAATCTTCGAATGTCCCATTGATCCAAATGGATCCTAGAAAACCCTCTAAGTCTTTAAACATTCAAAACTATCACAAAAGAAGAACCTATTAAAAAGTTGGATTACACTATTGGGAGGCAAAAACATGGAGAAAACAATGAAAACAGGCTTATCGAAGGCTTAAAACAACATTGTATTAGAGCCGTCGGATCTAACCGATCAACGGTCCACATCCGATCGGTAAATCACAATCGGCGATGGGAGGCAGAGGAAATCAGAGCACACCATATGGAACTTGTGATATCGATCAGTGGAGTAAAAAAGGACCATCAATCAAGCGCGCAGATCGATGGCCCAAGTTGCATCGCAGTATCGCTATCGGAAAATACAAAGGAGCGCTTACAACAGCCCGGGGTATGTGCGATATGTGATTGCGATCAATCACATCGCATTATCTCGTCGGCACATTACAATGGATTGGGGAAAATATACATATGGTTTGAAAAAACTAGACCCAATGGAGTTATAGACAATATTCTATATATTTTGAAATCCGGAAAGCAGCAATTTCCTTTATATTTCGCATTTCCACCAAATGAATGGATTACAAAGGAAATGTGCCCGATGCGATATTATGGACCCGATGGAACTTATAGATGTGATATTATAACATTTCAAGTCTGATATGAGTGGGATTTCATATTTTAATGTATTTTAAATATAAAAGGGAAATCACGATACAAGCAGGATTTCAGGCGGGCCAAAGGCGGTAAGTGGTTTGGGCCGGGCTCCACCCGATCCCATATAGTGGCTGCCACGTGTACAGGCTAAGGAGAGAGAAAACCACCCTCATCAAGCGGTTAACCCTCGTACGAAAGAGCCACCTGAAATGAACCACGGCCGTTGGATCCAGATCTCCTAGATCAATGGTGGAGATGCGATGTGATTAAAAGGCGGACCCGATAGGAGTTATAAGGCGGATTCATAATGTTTCAAGTCTGATAAATGGAAGTTCGGAAAATTTTCACAGTTTTTTAGAGTATTTTTCTGTGAACACAAAGAATGCTATTTTTTGGGATTTCAAAGGCCCGATGACCCATTCCATTATAGTACAGGTGGCCACCATCCCTGAAAGCATTTAGCAATGATTGCTAACACTCAGAGGGGGATCTGAGCGGACAGAGATCGGGAAGCCAAAGAGCCTGAGAAGGAGAAATGAGCAGACAACGCCAATTGGCTTTAAAGCCATAGACAGAGAGCAAACAGAGGCAGGCGGTGCTAAGACAAACCAACAGAGACAGAGAGTCAGTGAGGAGAGTATATGTACTCAAAAGATACTTGGGGGATCCAAGTAAAGCCTTATTGTTTTGTATTTATTGTGTGAGGCTCAATTTGAGCTCACTGTTGTAAAACTCTATTTTTGAAGACATAATAGAGAGGTCACCACCGAAGGCTGGACCAGGAGACATAGCCCTGGAGTGTTGGGTGAACTCCTTATTAAGCTTGCTGTGTTTATATGTGTTTGTCTATTATGTTATTTAAATGCTTCATTGTCTATGTATTTCGCAATATTATCGATCCATTGCACAAAGTAACATAGGCATATCCAAGCAAATGAGTCTATAATACCTTAATAATTGTCTAAGATCTCACAATCAAATCAAGTGGTATCAGAGCTTTCAGTTTTCTAAGGTTAGACAAGCTTGTGCTAGATTGTTGAATGCTAACTAGGTCAAAGCTCAAACTAGGAGAAGGAGAACTTGTCAAGGCTAATCTAGAAATTGGAAGAGTCTATTCTAGGAGGATGATGGTAGAAAAAACCTCATCAGAATCAGAGTCTCAGTTCATGGACAATTTCATGACCATGAGAGCCATGGTGGAAGAGATGTATAGAGAATTTAAGAAAGATAGAGGTGAAAGCACTTCATCACCTCAAACAGAAAAAGGAGAAAAGGGACCTCTTCTAGATGGCCATCCAGAAGGAAAAGGGAAATAAGAGAATCCCTCTCCACCATCTACTCCATTATCACCATCCTCATCATCTTCTTCACATAAAACTAGCCCCCAAAGAAAAAGAAGAAAACTATTGTGATTAAATTAGATGTGAAATTTGATTTACCAATCTATTATGGTGAATTAAATGCAGAAAAGCTAGATAAGTGGATTAGATAGATTGATGTATATTGCAAGGTGCAGAACATCAATTCAGAAAGGAGAAAGATTTAGCTGGATAGCCTTTGCCTTGGAGGAACTGCCCTAGTGTGGTGGGAAGGCAAGACACAAGCTGATTTGAAGAAGCATGGTAAAATTCTTTCTACCTAGAATGAATTTGTTTCTGTCATTAAAAAAAATTCTATCCACTAGCTTATATGCAGCAAGCAATGATGAGTTGGGAAACTCTTCACTAGCTAAACGGCCAAAGTTTACAAAGCTATACCCAAGAATTTAGAAAAAGAGCTTTAATTCTAGGCATTTCTCTAGACTCACCTGAAACTTATTGAAGTATATAGGTGGTCTACACAGCTATTTGAGGCATGCCATTCTTATGTTTAACCCCACTAGCATAGATGAGGTATCAGTTGAGGCTACACATCTAGAGGATAGAGACAAGAATGTGAACCCAGAGATTGGGGGATCATCAAAACCCACTGCAAGCAAGAACAAGGAAAAGAAGAAGCAAAAATGGAAGGAGAGGAAGACAAACACTGTATAGAAAGACAAACCTTCATGCACTCACTGCAAGAAGGATGGACATGATGATGAACATTGCTGGTCTTTGCATCCGGAGCTAAAACCCAAGAAGTTCAATGGCAAGAAGAAGAAGATTGGTGCTGTTATTCAATAATATTTGGTGTTAGACTCAGGGGATGAAACAACAGCCATAGCCACAGGTATAAAAGGTGAAAATTCTTAAGCATCTACTAGTAATTCTGCACAAACTATTGATAATGAAGCAAATGAGAGGATAAGACATGAGATTTTTCATATTAGAGTTATTTCCAAGCATCAAAAGTTTGATACTTTATTTGATAGTGGCTCACAAGTAAACTTGATTTCTGAAGAAATTGTAAAGAAGTTGGGATTACTAACCACACCTCACAAGAAGCCATATCCATTAGGTTGGGTATGTGATAAAACAAAGATACAAGTGACTAGACAATGTAAACTTAGGTTTGCTATTGGGTCAGCATTTGTAGATGAGGTTGAGTTAGATATAGTTCCCTTGGATATATGTGGAATTGTTTTAGGAAGCCCTTACTTGTATGATAGAAACGCCATTTTCTATAGAGCTGAAAATAAGTATCAACTCACCAAATATGGAATGGAATATATTGTAAGAGCTCATAAACTCAAAAATAATTACACTCTCATAAACTCAGGGAAGATGAAAAGAATTGTAAATTCATGCAAGCAATTTTTACTAATGGTTGTAAAGGAAAAGAACTCTGATAAAACCAATATATTTGAGGGTTGTGATGCTAAACAAAAAGCTGATTTAGAAAAAGTTGTTTCAGAATATGATATCCTATTTCAAGAACCTAAAGGTCTGACACCCAAAAGGGAAATTGTACATGATATTCATTTGCAGCAAGATGCTCCATTGCCTAACATCAGAATGTACAGGTTATCTGCTTTAGAGAATGCAGAGATCAAGAAGCATGTATAGGAGCTGCTCGATAAAGGGTTCATAAGACCAAGCACATCACCATGTAGATCTTCAATCATGTTGGTGAGAAAGAAAGATGGTTCGTGGAGGATGTGCATCGATTATAGAGCACTAAATAAAATAACAATCAAGAATCGTTATCCTCTTCCTCGCATTGATGATCTATTGGATCAGCTGAAAGAAGCAGTTTACTTTTCCAAGTTGGACTTGCATAGTGGCTACCATCAGGTTAGAGTTACAGAACAAGATGCATGGAAGACTGCTTTCAAAACAAAGCAAGGGTTGTATGAATGGCTAGTTATGCCTTTTGGCTTAACTAATGCTCCTGCCACTTTCATGAGAGTTATGAATGATGTACTCAGACCTTTTATTGATGATTTTTTAATTGTATATTTACATGGCATTCTTGTCTTCAGTAAAACATGGGAAGAATATTTAAAGCATGTAAAGTAGACTCTAGATGTTTTGAAAAGAGAAAATCTCTATGTTAAGTTATCAAAATGTGAATTTTGCAAAACATCTTTAAATTATTTGGGTCATATTGTAGGCGGTGTTGAATTGAAGATATATCCCTCTAAGGTTCAAGTCATTGTGAACTGGCCTAAACCCAGATCTTCTACAAAAGTTAGGAGCTTCCTAGGAGCAACACAATATTGGAGAAAGTTTATTGCTAACTTTTCCTTGATTGCAGCTCCCATGCATGCTTTAACAGGATTGAACAAGGTGTTTCAGTGGGGAGGCAAACAACAGAAAGCCTTCGACACCTTGAAAGAAAAGATTAGTACAGCACCAGTACTAGCATTGCCAGATCTTCAAAGACCATTTGAGATCGAAACAGATGCCAGTGACTATGCCATGGGAGTAGTGTTGATGCAACATGGTAAACCCATATGTTATCATTCTAAGACATTTAATTCTGTAGTAGTTAATTATCCCCATATGATAAAGAATTGTATGCATTAGTACAGAGTGTGAAAAAGTGGAAGCATTACCTAATGGGCAAAGAAACAGTTATACATACTGATCATCAACCACTTCAATATTTACACTCACAAACTAAATTGAAACAATCAAGACACTATAGGTGGATGGGTTTTATACAACAGTTTCATCTTGTCATCAGATATAAGAAAGGCATACACAATAAGGTTGCAGATATGTTATCCAGACCAATCATAAATGAATCTACTATACTTAAGTATAACTCAGTATTGCATGAAAGCTACATTGAACAATATGCTCAAGATGTAGATTTTAAGGATGTATATGCAACTTTAAGTCATGGAAAACAAGCAGAAGAATTGGATTATCATATTAAGTACCAACTCTTGTATCATTTGGGAAAGTTATGCATTCCTCAAACTGAAAGAGTTAACATAATCCGAGAAGCACATACTTCTCTAATATTAGGTCATTTTGGTGTAAGTAAAATAGTTGCACAGCTGCAAAGGTTCTGTTATTGGCTGAGAATGCATGAAACAGTTTCTAGATATATTAAAGGGTTTACCATGTGTGCTAGAAGCAAGCCCAGCAATAGAAAACTAGGCTTGTACACTCCACTTCCAGTTCCTTCTCATCCTTGGAAAAGTGTTTCCATGGACTTTGTTGGGGGGATTGCCAAAATCTAGAAAACGTCATGACTATTTATATGTTATTGTGGACAGGTTTAGCAAAATGTGTATTTTAATACCTTGTAAGAAGTAGATTACAGCTGAAAAAACAACAAAGTTTTTCTTTCAGCATGTATGGGTTCATTTTGGGTTACCCACTTCTATTATATCTGATCGAGATTCCCGATTTATTGGGAAGTTTTGGTCAAGTCTATGGGAGTTGATGGACACCAGACTAAAGAAGAGCACAACCTTTCATCCACAAACAGATGGCCAAATAGAGGTGGTCAACAGGAAAGTGATCCAGTTGCTCAGGAGCTATTGGAGCAAGCATCCCAAACTTTGGGATGAGCATTTATGTTATGTGCAACATGCTTACAACCATGCTAAACATCCTTCTACACAAAGATCTCCTTTTGAGACTTGTTTTGGTTTTACACCAAGGTATCCCTTGGATTTTTTCTTTAGTAAAGACATAGCAGTTGATGGACACAGTGATGTGGACAAAGCAACCAAGTTCATTGAATATATCCAATAAATTAACCAAGCAGTGCAGGAAAAACTGGAACAGAGCCAGGAAAAGTACAAGGAAAGGCATGATAAGCATCGAATTGAACATAGCTTCTAAGTTGGTGATCAAGTCTAGTTGTACATTAGCAAAGACAAAATGCAAGGTGAGGGAAAGAAGCTGAAGCCAATAAGGTATGGTCCTTTCAAGATACTTGAGAAAATTGGTGAGAATGCTTTTCACCTTGATTTGCCAGCTTACATGCACATCTATTCAGTAGTCAATGAAGAGAACTTGAGACTACTTGAACCTTCATTGATTGAAGATCCCGAAGAGCAAAGTTAGTTGCCTTCTATTGATGATCTGTTGCCTGAATATCTCAATGAATTGCAGGAAGATACAGTTCTGGACAGGAAGGTGAGATCTACGTGCAGAGGGGATGTTGAGTTCCTCAGAATCAGACTCAAATGTTCAAACCAAGCAGTGCAAGATGGATAGAGATTGGACAAGTGAGGAAGCTGTATCCTCACTTGATTGATGCTTAAAAACCAACTTTTGGTGGTCCAAAAGCCTTTTTAGTGGGAAGGCGTGATCCAAATGGATCCTAGAAAACCCTCTAAGTCTTCAAACATTCAAAACTATTACAAAAGAAGAACATATTAAAAAGTAGGATTACATTATCGGGAGGAAAAAACATGGAGAAAACAGTGAAAATAGGCTTATAGGAGGCTTAAAACAACTTTGTATCGGAGCTGTCGGATCCGACCGGTCAACGGTCCAGATTCAATCGGAAAATCGTAATCAGTAGAGGTAGGTGGAGGAAATCATAGCACACTATATGGAACTTGTGATAGTGATTAGCAAAGTCAACAAGGACCGTTGATCAAGCGTGCAAACCGACAACCCAAGTTGCATCGCAGTATCGCTATCGGCAAATACAAAGGAGCGCTTACAACGGCATAGGGTATGTGCGATATGTGATTATGATCAATCGCATCACAATATCACGTCAGCACATTACAATGGAGCGAGGCCAATATACATATGGTTTGTGATAGCTATACCCGATGGAGTTATAGACAATATTCTATATATTTTGCAATAAGGAAAGCGACAATTTCCTTTGTATTTCCCATTTCTGCCAAATGAATGGATTACAAAGGAAATACGCCCGATGCGATATTTTGGACTCGATGGAACTTATAGATGTGATATTATAACATTTTGAGTACGATATGAGCAGGATTTCATATTTTAATGCATTTTAAATATAAAAGGGAAATCACGATACAAGCGGGATTTCAGGCGGGCCAAAGGCGGTAAGTGGTTTGGGTCGGGCTCTGCCCGATCCGATACAATGGCTGCCACGTGTCCAGGCTAAGGAGAGAGAAAACAACCCTCATCAGGAGGTTAACCCCCGTATGAAAGAGCTGCCCGAAATGAACCACGACCGTTGGATCCAAATCTCTCAGATCAATAGTGGAGATGCGATGCGATTAAAAGGCGTACCCGATAGGAGTTATAAGGTGGATTCATAATGTTTCAAGTCTGATAAGCAGATTTTGGCGATTTTTCACAGCCTTTTAGAGTATTTCTCTGTGAACACAGAGAATGCTTTTGCTAGGGATTTCAAAGGCCCGATGACAAATTCCGTTACAGTACAGTTGGCCACCATCCCTGAAAGTGTTTAGCAATGACTGCTAATGCTCAGAGGGGGATCTGAGCGAATAGAGGTCGGGAAGCCAGAGAGCCGAAGAAGAAGAAATGAACAGATATCACCAATTGGCTTTAAAGCCATAAACAGAGAGCAAACAAAGGCAAGCAGTGCTAAGACAGAGCAACAGAGGTAGAGAGTCAGTGAGGAGAGTCTGTGTACTCAAAAGAGACTTGGGGGATCCAAGTAAAGCCTTATTGTTTTGTATCTGTTGTGTGAGGCTCAATTTGAGCTCACTGTTGTAAAACTCTATTTTTGAAGACATAATAGAGAGGTCGCCACTGAAGGCTAGACCAAGAGACATAGCCCAGGAGTGTTAGGTGAACTCCTTATTAAGCTTGCTGTGTTTATATGTGTTTGTCTATTATGTTCTTTAATTGCTTCATTGTCTATGTATTTCGCAATCTTATCGATCCACTGCACAAAGTAACATAGGCATATCCAAGCACATGAGTCTGTAATACCTTAATAATTGTCTAAGATCTCACA
Source organism: Pinus taeda (assembly GCA_000404065.3). Lineage (NCBI taxonomy): Eukaryota > Viridiplantae > Streptophyta > Pinopsida > Pinales > Pinaceae > Pinus > Pinus taeda. Next base: position 104,525 of record APFE030165677.1, read on the forward strand.
ATCAGATCACCCATTTTCTTGAGGGTGATATGGGGTACTTTTCTGATGGTGTACTTGAAATTCCTCTGTTAATGCTTCAATGATCTTATTCAAGAACTATGACCCTTGGTCACTGATCAATATCCTTGGACACCTAAAGTTGAACAAAATGTATTCAAAAGTGAACTTCACGGAAATATCTGCCTTGCAATCCTTGATTGGTTGTGCCTCGGCCCACCTCGTCAACTAATTAGTTGCATTGAATATGTATCTTGAGACAATCTTCTTTCATGGTGCGCTAATAGGTCCAACAAATTCAATAACCCACTTGTCAAATGCTTGTAATGTTACCTGTGGATTTAATGGCATTTCATCTCTTGTAAAGGTCCTTCTTGTTATTTGACATATATCACACGCTCGACAAAATTCCTTTTTATCCTTATGTATTGTGGGCCACCATAACCCATCCCTCAATATTTACGGTGTAGTGGCCATCCCTGCATAATGTACACCTACGATTCCTCCATGAGCTTCTGCGAGAACTCTACCTTCCATATTCTGGGACATATCTTCGTAGTATTTTATTCGGTCCCATTTTATACAAGGGCCCAGTAATCAACGTAAAATTAGCTACTTTTACCACCGACTCCTTCTTTTGTTGCGTAGTGTACTTCGCGGGCACCATTCCTATGGCCAAAAACTGAATAATATCCACAAAGTGATCATTTGCGGCCCTGATTGCAAACAAGTACACGTCAAGCAGGTTATCTTTGATACTAGTGGGTTCTTCTCCTATCTCATATATTGACAGATGATCAGACCCAACATTCAATCTTCCTGGCTTGACTATAACTTCAAAATCGTACTCCTAGAACAACAACAACCATCGACAAATTTTTCCTCCTAAAACAGGCTTGTTCACCAAATATTTCAGCGTAGAGTGAGCAGTGAACATCTCAAAATGTGCTCCCAAAATGTAGTGCCTGAACTTTTGTAACGCATAAACCATAGCTAAACCTTCTCTTTCTGTTGTAGTATAGTTATTTTCTACCTTAGACAATTTTTTTCTTGCAAAATCTATGGGAGGATCAAATTTGCCTACTCCTGGTTGTGCCAACACTATACCTAGTGCTATGCAAGATGCATCAACATGTACATGAAATTCCTTTTTCCAATCTAGAAGAATTAAGATCGGTGCAACTACCACCTTCTCCTTTAGTATATCTAGACTCTCCTGGCATTATTTGTCCCACTTAAAAGTGACATCTTTCTTCAATAACTTCTCCATTGACGCAGTTATCTATGTATACCCCTTTATAAACTTCTTGTAGTAGCCAGTGTGTTCAAGCATTGTGCATAGTTGTCTCACTAATTTTGGTGCTGGTAAGTTCAAAATGAATGCTACCTTCACGAGGTCCACCAACAAACCCTTTTTCCACAAAATATGCCCTAATAGTATGCCACAAGGCACATAAAATATACACTTTTTCAATTTAAGTGAAATTTGATGCTACCTACATGTATCCAGCATAAGCCTTAAGCTCACAATATGCTTCTTTAATAGCCCAAAGGTTGTCCAACCATTAAAGTAAACTTCCAAAAATTTGTGTATGTACTCCTTAAATGTTGCAACTACAACTCTAGAAAATATGGCAGGTTCATTCTTCAAGCCAAAACGCATCACCGTGTACTCAAATGAGCCCCACTCTATACCAAACATTGTCTTGTGTCTATCTTCTAGTGCAATTCTGATCTGATGTTAACCCAAAAATCCATCTATGGAAGAACAGGCCTCGTGACCTCCTACGTTATCCAATACTTCGTCTGTAAATGGTGTAGGGAAAGGGTCATGCACACATGCATAATTTAGTCTCCTCAAGTCAACACAAATTTTTATCTTTCCCTTAGTCTTATTTTCCTGAACTATCATGGGACTTACCCGTTCAAACTCTTCGATAGGTTGAATGATCCCTGCTGCTAGCATTTTGTCTACTTCTTCCTTCACTTTTTCCTTGTATTTCGGGTTCAACCTATAGGGTCTTTTCTTCACACGCTTCGTGTTAGATTTCAAAGGGATCCTCATAACTCCTAGGTCCCCTAATATGCCCTTCCTTTCTAAAAACGTTGTAGGTAAAAGATCCTAGTATTCATGTAGCAGCTCTGTGATTTTACTTACTGTATCTTCATCCCAATAGTCTCCAATCGTCGTGAACTTTTGGTCTTTCATTGTCCCAGTATTCACTATCTGTGTTTTTACTGGTTGTATTATATCTGGTATTTATGGTTCTCATCTAGAAACTTCACGATGTCCTTCTGATTCTGGTATATCAATATTACACGGATCTTCCTCTTCTTCGGCAATGATATTACAACATTCGAATGCATTTTGTAACTGTGTCTCCCATTCATGATGCCATGTTAATGGAGTTTCATTCTCAAAAATATTTACTCTGATTTCTTTAAGAGTTGAGTTTATACATGGGAATCACTGTCAAAATTGAATGTTAATACAAACCCTTCAACCAAATCTACCGAATTTGCAGTTCCATGTCGCAATTCTGTTTCAAGATGTCAATCCAAAGGAATCGTTTCTAGTGTGTGGATAACTACATGTACCCACTCTTGTTCTGGAATTTCTTTCCAAACCGAAGTGCAATGATGAATATGCTCCTGGAGATCAACCTTACCATCATACTTAACTTCAAATTTTGTGTCGATTTGATCCAAACGCAACCCACATTAATCTTCAACACTGTCGCGAATCTGCTATATTTCTTTTATGAGTACCCCACCATCTAGCAGGTGTAAACCTCAGGGATACATCCAAAGCTTGAAACCTTTGTTCGTCTGGTATTTCTCTTTCATATTCTTCAACAAATAGGCTTACATATCTGATCCCATCATAACAAGGCAGATCACATACCTCAGAAGTTATGTAGTGAGGTGATTTTGTGGTAGAAAATTCATATAACGTGTTCTGCCAATTTTCCAATTCTTCCTCGGAATCTAATGTACAAGAATTGTCTTGTTCCCAACCCAATTTGCCACCTATAGTGGGATTAATCTAATCTTCCTCTTTATATGTTATCTGATAAATATTTTTGACATCTGCGTCATAGTACTCATCTCAGATAGGCTTCGTATAGCGCTCTCCTTCTAAGCATTCTAGAGGGACAATGACCCTCATATTGTCTCTTTCAAACACTATTTATCTCTTATTCAAATTGATTATCACGAAATTATCAAAATCCCAATACAATCCAAGTAGCGTCGTTTAGGGGTTCCTATCATCTACAATTTCAATCACTTCGAATTCTGCAATGGTTCAAACTCCTTCAATGTCTACTATGACACCAAGTAACCTCCGCATAGGCACGATCTTTTGTTGGTCAGCCATCCTCAACTATATTAGCAGCCATTGCAACTTCGGTCATCCCATTAACTCCCAAGTTTGCTTAGGTAACACATTGGCATCGTGTCCTAAATGTAGGATTACCTGATCCATATCATATTCCCTGATCTCTACAATTAATTTCATTTCCTTCCCCATTCTATTCTTGTGTCGATGCAAATTTTTCACTGCGCGCAGATCATTTCACAGTACCTCATTATCAACACAGGAGTCTATCAACTTCTAGAGTCCTTCGACAACCCTCTAATTCCTTAAGAACTTCCTACAAGTTTGTAAAAACGGCTTCAAAATACTTGGATCTAATTCTTGCGTCGGAGTAGCAACTTTCTCGTAGTCCTTATTTGGCATTAACTTCAGTTGCGTATTAGATGTTGAAGCCCCAACATCCATAAAGCTTCTCTTTTCTCCCATGAATGTTTCTTTTTCCTTTTGGATACTAAACCGAGGGGCCCTTTCTGTGGTATTTCTTACCCATGTTTCTTCTACATTAGGGGAATTTAGAGGTCTAAAATGGGCCTCCTAAGAAAAATGTTCAACCAAAATAAATTTATAAGAACCAATAGGATTCAAGATGATGATTTCAACCATGGGGGTTGACTCACCATTTTTGGAGTAAAATAGTAAAAAGATTAAAAAGTAATAAAATAATAAAACTACTTTTTCAACTCATGTTTTCAACTTATCTCCCTATGGTTTTACTAAAATTTCAAGCAAGAGTACTCATTGGATGTAAAATTTAATTATTCATCCAAGGAGTACCCATGGTACATACTTTAGATGGACCCTGCTACACGAAAAATGAGAAATACATGAAAATATGTGATTGCAATCACGTTTTTCATGTATTTTTCATTTTTCGTGTACCAGGGTCCATCAAAAGTATGAAACATGGGTAATCCTTGGATGAGGAATCAAATTTTTCATCCAATGAGTGTTTCTGCTCTAAATTTGTGTAAACCCATAGCAAGATAAGTTGAAAACATGAGTTGAAAAAATAGTTTTTTCCTTTTTCCCTCTAAAATTTGATGTTGTAATCTAATATTATTTTATTGTTTCCACTATTATTTTATAATTTTCTTAGGAGGCCCATTCTAGACCTCAAAATTCCCCTAATTCTTTCTTATTACCTTTATCATCTCCCATCGCAGCTCCACTCTTTGTTATGATGTTGATGTGCAGTTCATCCTCCCTTGGCTCAGCAGTCATCATTCGAACATTTGTTCTGGGTTTCTGGTTCATTTTCTCTTGCATCTTCGTGATAAGGATGGGACATTCTTCTATCATGTGATCAAAATATTTGCAGTAGACTTACATTGTAGTAGGGTTTTCACGATCTCTTTCAAAGTGTCATGCTTATCCACAGTTAATACAAATGATTTGGCCATGTCCCTGACCAGCTCCTCCTCCTTGTCCTCGTCCACATCCTTGGAAGCCTCCTTGACTAGCATGTTGGCCTAGCTCCTCGCGTGTATGTCCTTCAGCTTGCAGTCTATGAGCATCAGCAGTGCGCTCCATCTTCAAGTCATAACTTTGAAAATTTCTCTCATCATAGCACACTAACTTACTGTTGGCTTATGGGAGCCTGACCCAGGTTCCACTTACAAAAGTCGCAAAATAGTTGCTTTGGGGTCTACATGTACTTTTTTAATAAATATAAATATTCAGAGTGATGTCAACCTCTCGTTCTACAAATCTCGCACCACAAACTTGATCCTGGGTTGACTATATTAGGTGCTCCACTTCCCAAGTGATCTTTGAACACATGACATTAATCCTTCTAATGGCCCTCTGCTTTGCATTTCATACACCATAATTTTGACATGGTTTCCTTACCTTTCTTGAGATCTTGCAATTCCAAGGTCAAATTTGCGAGCTAACTCTAAATTTGCTTTACCCCTGCATGAGTATCTCTGAATGGTGAGGCTTCCAGCTTCATTGCAATCTCAAATGCTTCAGCTTGAGTCACGATATTCTTTTGCATCAAGGGTGACCTGATATGTGGTAGCAGCGCAACTATAAACCATTCTTTGTGTTTTTCTGGAGGCATGTTAAATCTTACTTGTCCCATTAAGACCTTGAATCGCTAATCCAAATCCCACACAGACTCAGTAACCATCTGTCTGATTTCCTTCAACTCTATAATGCACTGTGATTCTGATTTCAGCTTCTTGAATTTTGATACCAACACTTTCTTAATATAATCCAACGAAGCAACCTCATTAGTCACAGAATACTTCATGTACCATGTTAGCACTCTTTCTCGCAACGTCGTGATGAGTTGCACCTTCTTGACATCTTCATCAATGATCTATCTTTCTTTCCATACTACGTGAGCTACAAACCATAACATGTCAGGATCGCTCTAAAGATAGGCAGCGTAATGGCATCACTCATTTTTCTTCTTGGGGATTTAGGGGGAGGGGGCGTAGGGGAATCATGGGGAGAGGGATGGGGTGTAAGTGGAGTAGATGGATGGGTGTTGTCTAGGTAAATCCTCTCCGCGGATAGAGACAATCCCTCTATTCCAATGAGTGGGACTAGCAACCTACGTGACAATCTATTGGACACTTTCTTAAGTTACAATTGAAAAGAGACACAAAGAATATGGCCTACCTCGTTATGATGCTATCTCAATCTCCTTTGTTGAAGACCTTGAAACACTTCCATCACGAACTCGTTCTTGATAATTACAGTGTTTATGCACCTACACAAGAGATAAATACACAACAAGGCATGAAAATACAAATACCATATTCAAACGCAACCTACTTAAATAATCAAGGAATGTTAAGATAGATGCTACGTCAGCATACACATCAATGGAAAATGAACCAGTTGTTGTATATTAATAGAGAAGAAGGGGAAGCATACAACCAAGCCTTGATGTTGATAGGCTCTCCTTGAATGAATTGCCAAGTCCAAGCTAAGCTCTCCAAGCACTCCTTCTCCAAGCCAAATGAGTAGCATATAGGCATAATCTTAACATAAGGGTAAAAATAGACAAAGACCAACCACTTGGGAATGGGAAAGGATGAATATATAGGCTGGGAAAGGGAGTTAGGATCTATCCAAAGATTGGATTAAGCCCTCATCTCAATGAGGTAGCTCATATGGATAACACCAAGAGGTCAAGTTGGGAGAACTCGACCTCATCTACACCGAAAAACCTCCAACACGCCGCTCTAAAAGCTTCTAGATCACAAAGCTTCTCATCCTCTTTGGGAAAATTTCCTTTTTGGTTCATCATGGGTATACAATTAAATGAAGTGATTCCATCGTGGGTCGAGTATAATACAAGTGACCATCATGGTTTTTAGTCTCATAAGAGTAATGATTCTCAAATTAGGGTTTAAGAGCTATTTCCTTCAAGGGAAGCTTAAGGAATTTTCCAATCAATGCCTTGGGGAGGCTCTGAGCTACATACATGAATGAGTACACTGCATAATGGCCATGTTTTAGGCACTTCGGAGTATGTCACAGGGAATTGTAGGAGGTGTGACAAAATACTGTGTAACAGATGGCCCCTAAAGCATGAAGGCAGAACGGGGAGTGATGGCTGAGATGCTTTATGAGATTTTTCAAGGACAAGGACAAACATTTTCAAGAGACTTGCAAATCAAGGATGCATATACATATCTATATCTATATCTATATATATATATATATATATATGATATCAAAACATGAATCCATGATATGGACACAGCCATCCGAATGATAAGGAATCTATGAAAGGATCCATGGTATGGGCGCATGCATCCAAATGAGAACGATCATCTGTAAATCCAAGATCTGAGGTATGGACGCAGCCATCCGATATAGAATGATCATCATAAATGTAAAGTCCCACAGTATGGTCATAGCCATCCGTATAATAGAAACATGTGTACAATCATGAATACCACATAACTCCATGTAGCCTAAGTCATATCAGATAAGACTCAAGGTCTTGCACTCCATCCCAACCTAATCAAAGTACGAATTCTAACATGTGAATGAATGTGTTGAAGTTGAATATGATATAAAACCACCTAATTATTGACCAATGTGTGGGCCGTTAACAAGAATGAGAGAAACCACCAATAATGACAAAGGTTCTCAAGGTACAACAGTACAATCCGTGAATGTGAAAACGAAGTTGAAGTTGAACACTCATGGAATCATCCGATTGAAGGCAAAATATAAAAACCTATTGTTGGATGCGAAGAAATTTCCATTAAGGCATGCAAGATTTTAAGGTACTGAAAGGGAGTTTCTAAATCATCTTCCTGGATAATGACATGAATTCGACAGGAAGCGACCCATTGAAGGAGGGAAATGATGAATCCCCAATCATCGACATGAAACAAGTAATAAAGTGGAATTAAATGAATAAGATATAAGACTCTAAGAATGGGTCACACAATTTATAGGTAAATAACTGCAGATAGGACTTCTCTTGAACATTGGCGATGCGACTCCGGAGTGTGGCAGCATTTGACTCAACATAGGACCAAGTGTCACAATGACGAACTGGAATAATTAGATGAGAGGGAAAATGGATCACCCAAACCCAGAAGGACAATTGACTAAGTGAGGATATTCCAAACCCGACACAAGAATCAAATGAGTGTCATGTTAAAGAGCGACATGCTGCCTATACAAGGGATGTTTCACTTTCACTTTTTCCCACTATTTCTAGCGAGTACCTCTTTATTTTTACATGAGCTTGAAGAGGATAACATATGCTTATCATATAAGTTCATCCTTCATATGAATCCATCCTAGTAAGTTTTACAAGTCCTAGGAAGGAGAAACTTGATCTCATCATGGTGACAAGTCTTTCGTCGTTTAATTTTTATGAGTCCAACAGAAGACTAACTCAGTGTCTTTTTCATATTTATAGAGTTTGAAAAAAAAGAAAAAAAATAAAACTCCATCATGTCCCTTTTCGTAATTTGTCTCTTGAATCTAAAAAGGTATAAAACAATATTTGATAGAACCCCTTGACCATGTCAACCAAGGTGTTCCTTTTTCATAAATAGTCAATCTTAGCCCAAAAAATGGATAAATGTATATTGAGACGACGTCAATTCATTTAATTTAATGAGTTTGAAAAGACAAGTACTTGACGATCTTTTCATTTTTCGAGAGTCAGAAAAGAGCTTAAAGATGACTCCTCCTAGAGGAACTAGTAGCATAAAAGGATAGCAACTAGTTCTAGTGATGATGGAACTGCTCAAAACATGTAAATCTCAAGAGGCTCGCTAATAATACCACTTATTGCATATTTTACTCAGGCAAGGGTAAAGCAACCAAGTGAAAGTGTATGATCGTCCAAAGAGATGGTGATGATGGAAAGGAAAAAACCAAGGCTCATCTAGCAAAAATTGACTAATAAAAATAGCAATCGTGAGATGTAAAGTGGGAATGGTTTCATCTTTACACAAGCTTGAAACATGAGAAACTATGCTTGAGTATACTTTGAAAATGGTTTCATTTTTCACAAGCTTGAAACATGAGAAAAAACTATGCTTGGATTTGGTTTCATTTTTACACAAGCTTGTGTTGTGCCCTACAACAACCCCCCATTTCATATCATTATTATCCCAAAACTATAATGTGAAATGGGTCCCTTTTTAATTTTAATTGGTATCAACTTAGTCTTATTCAAAAAGGTCCGAAATAATAAAATAAAACATTACTAAAATCTTTTTGATGAACCAATCAAAGGCCTTATATATAAATGATTAATCTTTTATCATTGCGATAAAGCGATCGCAAGATCGCATATCGCAATGACAAAGGAAGCACAACTTAAGGACCCATTGGTTTTCTCTGATGAAAAATAGGCTATCGGATATCGGCGATAATGAGCTGGCACAATAAAACTCCCTTTCGCTCCGATGTGATGCGATATCGCTATCGACAATCGGCGATCAACTATGCATGTTTTTAAAGTGTCCCACTCAGTACTCCCGACGCGATGCGATATCGCTATCGGCGATTGGGGATTCCAAATGGAACCAATATAACAATTTACGATTTCCCCGACGCCTGATTGCGATAAAGCCAAAAGCGCATATTTCAAAGAAAATCTTAAAGCGGGTTTACTACCATTAAATTCGTATTAAAAGCCTTATCTTATGAATAGCCATTCATCCGCGCTCAACCGCCAAAACATCTAAGGCACGCTTCAAATAAATCATTCGGCCAATAATCGAATTGACGGGCACTTATAGGAGTGACAGGTCTTAACGGCCATTTAATGAAACAGGAAGCCTAAGATCTTTTTACAGATTGTATCCGAGGCCAGCTTAAGTTAATCATTCGCCATGCATTTATCGATATATATCTCACTCATATTTGATTTGCGCTATCATTTTCTGTATTACGTTCATTATCACTCCTGTGCAGAATTCTTCCGAAGTAACAACTTCAAGCAGAATGGGGAAGAAGTCCAAGAAAACTACAATGGATTCCGCTTCGCCGGCCACAGGGCAACTCGTCGTTGATCCAAGTACTAAAAAGAAAGGATTAATATTAGATACTACATGCCTAAGACTTGCCCGAACTACTTGCCAAGGTACCTATAATTTGATCGAAGTCGAAGGGCCAATGGTGACAGTGGTACAAGCCTCAGCTGACAGCACTCGCAAATCCGAGGCTAATCTAAAGGATTTAGCCAACTCTTTTCTTCATCGGATAGCGGCTCGGGAACAAATCCTCCCATATACAGATGTGGTTAGATGGGCAATTCAGGAATCCCAATTACAGACAGAACCTTCAGTACCAGAGATGGGAGATTTTTCGGTTCCTTTCAAGCTGAGGATTTAAGGCAAACGTATCATTTACTGGTGCCAGAGAAGAAATATAACACGGCATTTCTCAAGAAATTCTGAGCTGAGAACGAGACTGAATCCGAACCCATTCGGGATTGGAGACAAAATCCAGCAAAACACAAACATGAATCTTCGGGTAAGTACTCGTTCGATTCTCTATGCTCCCCTTAATACTATGCTGGGATAATGATGTGTAGGTTGTGGGGATTACATGATTCCACCAATTTTACTATGGAAATGGTTCCCTTGATGGAAGCGGCATGTAGTGGTGAAATAATGGATTGGGCAAATATACTGTCTGATAAATTAGCATCCACAGTTCTTGATTTTAGATCCAAGTCCCGCGTCACTGAAAGGCTCATTCCCCCATTTTACTACAGTGCCTATATATTAGATGCCCTGTGTTTTAATTCTGAATTTCCTGTGCTCGGATGGAGGTGGACGTCGCAAGACCCCACACCCGTTCACATATACCATCAAAAGTTGTGGAAAACCAACTACAAGCACCATTTATATCAAATCTGCAACGCCTTCATGTTGCCCATTCATTATTCTATTTTCAATAAGCCTACTCCTAAGATTTCCTACCAAGCAGGGATTGACTTAACATCCATAGGAAGTTGGTTCGCGGAGGAAAAGTTCACTTATATCAGAATTTTTGGCAGTCAAGCCAAACCCCACGTTCTTCCTCTATACATACCTGATAAACTGCTGGCCAGAGAAATAGCCTATCAGATCATCTCCGATGGGGTTACACAAACTCTAAAGAAAGCTAAGAAGCAGGTCTGGCCTTCTTTTCCCTCGAGGTGTGGTATCTACACTCTACATGATTTCAAACATGCAGAGAAAGAAGCTGAGAAAATAAACTCATTAACTCTGGAAACTCTTCCTAGCAGGCGATTTGATCCACGCAAAGTCGCCTATAATGCACTCGAACAGGCCAAATTGACCAAGTTCGAGCATAAAGAAGATAAATTTGAGGACTTTTTCTCGTCGGCCGAATCAATGTATCAAGTTAAATCGCTCGCTATAATTGAATATAAAGATGAAGGACTAGTTGAATTCAACAGACTTAGAGAGCAGAGGTTGCAAACTCTGCCTCTAGATCTGTTAGCGACAACTCCAACAACAGAATCAAGCGATCCTGAGCAGCGACTTGTTAAAGAAGCTCCTGTTACATCAAAGGAACAGGAAGAAGTGCATGAGAAAAGACAAGAAGAGACCCAGGTGAAAGAGCAAGAACAGAGCAGTTTAAATGTAAATGAAGATACTCAGATTGATCCGAAATTGCTCCAGGAATGGCAACAATTTAATTCAATTATCAGCAATCTTGAATGCTCTAAAGATGACGAGACATCAAAAGAGGTCAATACATAGGAGGCGACTTCAAAGTAGGTTTCAGGTGAAACCAACGACCCACCCAAGTCAAAAGAAGTGGAAATAATCCCAAAGGATCCTTCCGGTGAGGTCATTTTGCAGATTGAAGAGATTCCTCCCTTAGATGTCTTCTATAGCCCAAGACATAAAGCTGTAGTGAAATGACAGAGGAATAGGAGAAGGACTGATCAACCTTCTTTATTCCCAGAACAAACAGTGACGGGCAATGTGCTTTGGAAAGAGGAATTTGACCCCTCTGATGATTTGACAAAACTATCGCAATATGCTGGAGCCTATTCGGCGGTGACAATAGACAAAGCATCAGAGGTGAGCAGTTTATTGAAGACAAAAGACCAGGACATCTTTTCTCTACAAGTGCAACTATTGGAAGCACAACAAAAGGCAGAGCAGGCAAAACAGCAATTGGTAGTACAACAAGAAATAAACAATCAATTGACTAAACAATTGCAGGAAGAGAAACAGAGGATTGACAACAGTGCAGTCCAAAAGAAAAAGGAGCTATTTGAGGCATTGGCACAACTAAAAGCATCAAATGAGCAAATGCTGAAGTCCAAGGATGAGAAGATTTCTCAATTATCAGCTCAACTTGAACAAACAAAGAAGCTCCCACAGATAAATGAATTCAAAGCAGAGGCATTTCAAATAAACAAGGGATTGATAAATCAGATGAAGCTTTTATGTCAGCAAATCACCCCGGCGGAACCATTATGTGATTTAACGGCATCCATAAGTGAGAAAGTAGAAAAGGCTAGAATAGACTTGGATCAAGCCGAAGAAACATTGACCAATTTCCTTGAATGGCAAGATACCGATCAGGGACAGGCGGCTAATTTACCAAGGATTCTAGAATCGCATAAAGAAATATTATTTATAGAATGGCAGTCTCAATTAATGAAGGTAGAAAGAGCGATTTCAAGATGCAAGAAAACCACTAGTAATTTGGCTGAATTGGTTAATAATACTCTTTACTTGTCTAACATGATTTCTCAATGTACTCCAGGCAAATTAACAGCAACGAAAATATTGGAGCAGTCATGTTACCCAGAGCTAGAGAAAAATGGAAGGTTAATCGCAGGAATTAATAGTTTGACATGGGATGCCTATTGGTTCTTTTTAGTCAAGCCACACAGCCAGAGAGCCGCCCTCAAATGCCTTACAGATGCGATCGGGTATATCATCCCCGATATTCAGGATTCCACCTATGCCGCCCAACTCAGTTCTCGCCTCAACAGACCACCCGAAGTGGAGCCAATGCTTGTGATAAGTCAGCTCAGGTTTAAAGGCAAATAGCCTGAATGATGATTCATGTCGCCAACTGCCAGATTGCTGCCAAGGAGATAGTTATCATCAATTGATACCAATTAAGTAGGATTTTAGTTTCATAGATATTTAGTTTAGTATAGTATTTATAGACCCTTGCATGCATTTAGAAAGGGTCGTAAAGTTTTGTATATGACTTAAACCCTGAAGTTGCACTATTGTACTTCAGGGATATTCTTTTATAAAACTGGACCAATCATTCCGATTTTGATAAGGAAGCTTTTATACAAATGTGCACTATTGTCTTTGTTTGAAAGTATTTTTGCGTTGAAGGAATAATTTCAAATAGCGATTGATATTGGGATTGATTAGTGGCTCATATGGTACTATTATCTATGTCTGGACTCATTCTTTTTATATGAATTGTCATGTGATCGCTCTTGCTATTGTCGCATATATATATGTGTGTTTTAACAGCATTCTTTATTCATTCCACTATTGGCTGTTTATAGTATGCTTTTCTTCCAATCATGTATGTATCGATGATATAAATGATAAGTGCAGCAATCTTGTGTTAATCACTTTGTTTAACTATTTAAATCAAGTAATCTCTGAATGAATAAATATCTATGTTTATTTGATAGAGTCATCTATATGCCTGTCAATAGACAAAGATTATCAAATGCTGCATTTCCAAAGAATAATTGTTCCCGGGATTAGTATTAGTTCTCTTATTTTGTTGATAGATTAAGTTATATTCCTATCATTAGATCAGACAACCTATCACTCATCCACCCCTTTTATTCATTATTGGGAAACTGGTCCCATTATATCCAGTCGGAGCCACCATCCCAAACGGAAAAGGAGCTG
>APFE030165677.1:124983-143289 GCA_000404065.3 Pinus taeda
CATTCGACCTTCATATTACAAGATTTATCAGGGTTGAGAGATTCTCTCCCTGTTAATGGCCTTATCTTAAAGAAATTCTTCAATTGAGGAGGTAACCCCTTCTCCTTTTAGTAGCATTTTTGTAGTTTGTAGGAACATTAGAAAATAAAGTTGTGAGGTATCTTCCATTGACCTTTGCTGTACTTAAAGAGTTTCTTAAAACAAGTAGTGTGATATTTACTTTTAAAATAATAGAAGTCTTAAACAAAAGGGATGATTTCTAGGAAATTAGATATAATTGCATTCTGAAACCACACTTCAATCTTAGTGAACCCCTCTCAAAGTTTAGAAATATTGTAAATCATTTTAGGTTTTCAAATTGGTCACAAGAAGGTTATCAATATCAAAATAGGAACTGATCCATTTTCAGCATCTTCAACTCTTACCTTGTCATCCATTTACTCTTAAGGAGAAAATTATCTATCCCATTCACCAAATCTTGTGATTACTCAGAGTGTAATTCTAAGAATATTGGATATAAAAGATAAGAGGTCTTATTACAAGCCTGCTTACCATGTTCATAGGGAAATAGTTTAGCCGACATTACCAATACTGCATATCAAAACAGGGTAATGGCTTTAATTATAAGACAAGGGGTCTCATCACGAGCCAACTTGTTCGGTTAAATTACTACCAGTGAATGGAAATGTCACTCAACTGGCCACCAAACCAGGGCAATGGCTTTTTATCTTACAAAAATAACAGAAAATAGAAAAGAAATACAAAATGTGAAAAACATGTTTTGAATTCATTTTGTTAATCATACTCTGAGATGAATGGGACAATGAACAATGACATGGTTAAAAGGTATCCCTGTCGAAACTATGAACGTTTGCTGGCAGCAGAGGCTCTACCTATGACAAAGGTGTTAATTCTAAAAGCTGATTTAGAAAGGTTTTCTGTTTTATCATTATCAACCAATAGAGGCCAATTTAAAATTTATAATGTATCTAATTTTAAACAAAAGAGGGAATTAGCAAAGAGAGTTTCATTTTGTTTGGAATGCAAGTATACCTAGTTATATTAGAATTTTCCTTTGATGAAATTTCTATTTTGAAAAAGTTTAAGTATTTCCATACTTTTCAGAGATAACTGTTTCTTCCAGCGAATCGCCAATTGTTGTGCCCTACAACAACCCCCCATTTCATATCATTATTATCCCAAAACTATAATGTGAAATGGGTCCCTTTTTATTTTTATTGGTATCAACTTAGTCTTATTCAAAAAGGTCCGAAATAATAAAATAAAACATTACTAAAACCTTTTTGATGAACCAATCAAAGGCCTTATATATAAATGATTAATATTTTATCATTGCGATAAAGGTTCGCACAACTTAAGGACCCATTGGTTTTCTCCGATGTGAAATAGGCTATCGGATATCGGTGATAATGAGCTGGCACAATAAAACTCCCTTTCGCTCCGATGCGATGCGATATTGCTATCGGCAATCAGCGATCAACTATGCATGCTTTTAAAGTGTCCCAGTCAGTACTCCCAACATGATGCGATATCGCTATCGGCGATCGGGGATTCCAAAAGGAACCAATATAACGATTTACGATCTCCCCCGACGCCCGATTGCGATAAAACCAAAAGCGCAGATTTCAAAGAAAATCTTAAAGAGGGTTTACTACGATTAAATTCGTATTAAAATCCTTATCTTCTGAATAGCCATTCATCCGTGCTCAACCACCAAAACATCCAAGGCATGCTTCAAATAAATCATTCGGCCAATAATCGAATTGACGGGCATTTATAGGAGTGACAGGTCTTAACGGCCATTTAATGAAACAGTAAGCCTAAGATCTTTTTACAGATTGTATCCGAGGCCACCTTAAGTTAACCATTCGCCATGCATTTATCGATATATATCTCACTCATATTTGATTTGCGCTATCATTTTCTGTATTACGTTCATTATCATTCCTGTGCAGAATTATTCCGAAGTAACAGCTTCAAGCAGAATGGGGAAGAAGTCCAAGAAAACTACAATGGCTTCCGCTTTGCCGGCCACAGGGCAACGCGTCGTTGATCCAGGTACTAAAAAGAAAGGATTAATATCAGATACTACATGCCTAGGACTTGCCAGAACTACTTGGCAAGGTACCTATAATTTGATCGAAGCCGAAGGGCCAATGGTGACAGTAGTACAAACCTTAGCTAATAGCACTCGCAAATCCGAGGCTAATCTAAAGGATTTAGCCAACTCTTTTCTTCATCGGATAGCGGCTCGGGAACAAATCCTCCCATATACAGATGTGGTTAGATGCGCAATTCAGGAAATCCCAATTACAGACAGAACCTTCAGTACCAGAGATGGGAGAATTTTCGGTTCCTTTCAAGCTAAGGATTTAAGGCAAATGTATCATTTACCGGTGCCAGAGAAGAAATATAACACGGCATTTCTCGAGAAATTCCGAGCTGAGAACGAGACTGAATCCGAACCCATTCGGGATTGGAGACAAAATCCAGCAAAACACAAACACGAATCTTCGGGTAAGTACTCGGTCGATTCTCTATGCTCCCCTTATTGCTATGCTGGGATAATGATGTGTAGGTTGTGGGGATTACATGATTCCGCCAATTTTATTATAGAAATGGTTCCCTTGATGGAAGTGGCATGTAGTGGTGAAATAATGGATTGGGCAAATATAGTGTCTGATAAATTAGCATCCACAGTTCTTGATTTTAGATCCAAGTCTTGCGTCACTGAAAGGCTCATTCCCCCATTTTACTACAATGCCTATATATTAGATGTCCTGTGTTTTAGTTCTGAATTTCCTGTGCTCGGATGGAGGTGGACGTCACAAGACCCCACACCCGTTCACATATACCATCAAAAGTTGTGGAAAACCAACTACAAGCACCATTTATATCAAATCTGCAACGGCTTCATGTTGCCCATTCATTATTCTATTTTCAATAAGCCTGCCCCTAAGATTTCCTACCAAGAAAGGATTGACTTAACATCCATAGCAAGTTGGTTCGGGGAGGAAAATTTCACTTATATCAGAATTTTTGGCAGTCAAGCCAAACCCCACGTTCTTCCTCTATACATACCTAATAAACTGTTGGCCAGAGAAATAGCCTATCAGATCATCTCCGATGGGGTTACACAAACTCTAAAGAAAGCTAAGAAGCAAGTCTGGCCTTCTTTTCCCTTGAGGTGTGGTATCTACACTCTACATGATTTCAAACATGCAGAGAAAGAAGCTGAGAAAATAAACTCATTAACTTTGGCAACTCTTCCTAGCAGGTGATTTGGTCCACACAAAGTCTCCTATAATGCACTCGAACGGGCCAAATTGACTAAGTTCGAGCATAAAGAAGATAAATTTGAGGACTTGTTCTCGTTGGCCGAATCAATGTATCAAGTTAAATCGCTCGCTATAATTGAATATAAAGATGAAGGACTAGTTGAATTCAACATACTTAGAGAGCAGAGGTTGCAAACTCTGCCTCTAGATCTGTTAGCGACGACTCCAACAACAGAATCAAGCGAGCCTGAGCAACGACTTGTTAAAGAACCTCCTGTTACATCAAAGGAACAGGAAGAAGTGCATGAGAAAAGACAAGAAGAGACCTAGGCGAAAGAGCAAGAACAGAGCAGTTTAAATGTAAATGAAGATACTCAGATTGATTCGAAATTGCTCCAGGAATGGCAGCAATTTAATTCAATTATTGGCAATCTTGAATGCTCTAAAGATGATGAGACATCAAAAGAGGTCAATACACAGGAGGCGACTTCAAAGCAGGTTTCAGGTGAAACCAACGACCTACCCAAGTCAAAAGAAGTGGAAATAATCCCAAAGGATCCTTCCGGCGAGGTCATTTTGCAGATTGAATAGATTCCTCCCTTAGATGTCTTCTATAGCCCAAGACATAAAGCTATAGTGAAACGATAGAGGAAGAGGAGAAGGACTGATCAACCTTCTTTATTCCCAGAACAAACAGTGACGGGCAATGTGCTTTGGAAAGAGGAATTTGACCCCTCTGATGATTTGACAAAACTATCGCAATATGCTGGATCCTATTCGGCGGCAACAATAGACAAAGCATCAGAGGTGAGCACTTTATTGAAGACAAAATACCAGGACATCTTTTCTCTAAAAGCGCAACTATCAGAAGCACAGCAAAAGGCAGAGCAGGCAGAACAACAATTGGTAGTACAACAACAAATAAACAATCAATTGACTAAACAATTGCAGGAAGAAAAACAGAGGATTGACGACAGTGCAGTCCAAAAGCAAAAGGAGCTATCTGAGGCATTGGCGCAACTAAAAGCATCAAATGAGCAAATGCTAAAGTCCAAAGATGAGCAGATTGCTCAATTATCAGCTCAACTTGAACAAACAAAGAAGCTCCCACAGATAAATGAATTTAAAGCAGAGGCATTTCAAATAAACAAGGGATTGATAAATCAGATGAAGCTTTTATGTCATCAAATCACCCAGGCGGAACCATTATGTGATTTAACAGCATCCATAAGTGAGAAAGTAGAAAAGGCTAGAACAGACTTGGATCAAGCCGAAGAAACATTGACCAATTTCCTTGAATGGCAAGATACCGATCAGGGACAGGTGACTAATTTACCAAGGATTTTAGAATCGCATAAAGAAATATTATTTACAGAATGGCAGTCTCAGTTAATGAAGGTAGAAAGAGCGATTTCAAGATGCAAGACAACCACTAGTAATTTGGTTGAATTGGTTAATAATACTCTTTACTTGTCTAACATGATTTCTCAATGTACTCTAGGCAAATTAACAGCAACGAAAATATTGGAGCAGTCATGTTACCCGGAGCTAGAGAAAAATGGAAGGTTAATCGCAGGAATTAACAATTTGACATGGGATGCCTATTGGTTCTTTTTAGTCAAGCCGCACAGCTAGAGAGCCGCCCTCAAATTCCTTACAGATGCGATCGGGTATATCATCCCCGATATTCAGGATGCCACCTATGTTGCCCAACTCAGTTCTTGCCTCAACAGACCACCCGAAGTGGAGCCAATGCTTGCGATAAGTCAGCTCAGGTTTAAAGGCAAACATCCTGAATGATGATTCATGTCGCCGACTGCCAGATCGCTGCCAAGGAGATAGTTATCATCAATTGATACCTATTAAGTAGGATTTTAGTTTCATAGATATTTAGTTTAGTATAGTATTTATAGACCCTTTCATGCATTTAGAAAGGGTCGTAAAGTTTTGTATATGACTTAAACCCTGAAGTTGCACTATTGTACTTCAGGGATATTCTTTTATAAAACTGGACCAATCATTCTGATTTTGATAAGGAAGCTTTTATACAAATGTGCAATACTGTCTTTGTTTGAAATTATTTCTGCGTTGAAGGAAGAATTTCAAATAGCGATTGATATTGGGATTGATTAGCGGCTCATATGGTACTATTATCTATGTCTGGACTCATTCTTTTTATATGAATTGTCATTTGATCTCTCTTGCTATTGTCGCATATATATCTATATATATATATATATGTGTGTGTGTGTGTGTGTGTGTGTGTGTGTGTGTTTTAACAGCATTCTTTATTCATTCCACTATTGGCTGTTTATAGTATGCTTTTCTTCCAATCATGTATATATCGATGATATAAATGATAAGTGCAGCAATCTTGTGTTAATCACTTTGTTTAACTATTTAAATGAAGTAATCTCTGAATGAATAAATATCTATGTTTATTTGATAGAGTCATCTATATGACTGTCAATAGACAAAGATCATCAAACGCTGCATTTCCAAAGAATAATTGTTCCCGGGATTAGTATTAGTTCTCTTATTTTGTTGATAGATTAAGTTATTCGCCTAGATCAGACAACCTATCACTCATCCACCCCTTTTATTCATTATTGGGAAACTGGTCCCATTATATCCAGTCGGAGCCACCATCCCAAACGGAAAAGGAGCTGTATTAAGGTCCGGACCGGGTGATTATCCCCCAATGTTGATACAACGATTTTCGGGGCATCAACAGCTTGAAACAAAGATAAACTATGCTTGAGAGGAGTTGGCAAGCCCCCAACATAATGACTCAATTCGAGGCACATGCCCCCCAAGATTCATTTCATTCACCTAAGTATACTATTGGTTACTAACAGGTGGATGGAATGAAGGTTCACTTACGAGATGAAGTGAAAGACTCAACTGGGATTTTACGAGATCCAATAAAAGACTCGAATTGGAAGGTATTTGTTTCATTTTTTAATGAGTTTGACACAGGAAAAGAACCATGCTCATGGAGACCTATTTCATTTTTTAATGAGGTTGACATAGTAAAATAACTATCCTCATGGTCCTTGTTTCATTTTTTAAGGAGCTTGACACAAGACAAGGAAGTCTACTCCATTATTTTTGTTTCATTTTTTATCGAGCTTAACACTAGGCAATGAAATTTACTCCATCCCTTCTTTCATTTTTTGAGGAGCTTGACACAAGACACAGAACTTTGCTCCATGATTCTTTATTTCAACCCAAAACAGAGCATGGCTTCCAAGAGGTTCTCATCAGTTGGGAGCACAACACCCTAGAAGGGATACATGTCCAGGGATCCAAATGAAAATCGAGCTCCAAGGCCCCTAGTACATGCTGTACTACATCACCTACTAGATCATCAGTAGATGTGAGCATGGAACAGGTGGCCACGTAATTAACCTATGGTGGGGGTGGTACTACTTTCATATAAGAACTACTTAGGGATGATGGTTGATTGGGAGTTGATTTAGGACCAATGAATGTAAGCTGATCAATGATCACAACGCTTCCTGCATGCGGGAAACACATCACTCAGAAGAGAGAAGAAACAAGTTCTCCCATGACATAAAAATAGTCATGGGAAAGGAGTATATTAAAATCTAACAGACCTTGGAAAACCATCACGTCTATATAGACAGTCTTCCCTCCCAAAGTAATAAGTAACTTAGGAAGGATCCCTAATGGTTGACTGGTTCTTTTGTTAAATTCTAATAGATTCTAGGTGACATGAACAAGCTGAGGAAAAACTAAATATTTCCAAGCAATTGTGGACAGAATACTAACAGGTGCTCCCTCATCTATAATTGTGCTAGGTACAGCCATATGGAAATCTTGTACTTTAATCTGGAAAGGCACATAAGACAGAAGACTATATCATGTTAGTCGAATCCAATCAAAATAAGTGACTAAACTACTTGGATGGGGTGTTGTAGGAACATGAGATTTTTTCTCTTACTCTATGGGAACATGAGAACTATTCTCATGCACCTCGGGAATGGGAAGATTTCTCTCTAGTTCATTTGAAACTGAAGAAATCAGAAGGACTTGAGCAATACGAGGTTCACTCTCTACCAGAAATGAATGGTTAACTGAAGGTGGAGTCAGGTCCATCATTTTTTCAACCAATTGTTGGTCAAGAACAAACTCACAAGACTCACTTTCAGAGAGAGCAGGGTTGACCAAACATGACTTTTGATCAATCACTGTATCAACTAGTGAAGGATCAGGGGAAAGCTTTTGATACCCAGTCGTAAGACGAGGTTGAGAAGCTGTAACGTTTTCCAACTCTTTGGAAGCTTCATCCATAATAGGACAAATGTGAATGGGATGATTACCTTCACACAACTTACAGGCAAAATTTAAATTTTCCCTTTTTCCCATGGGATTTACTGTCACTAGTTGAAGGTTTATCACCAGTATGATTGCCAGAGGCTGATGAAAAAGGTCGATTTGAACATGCGGACCACACTTCTAATATCTTGGGAATACCAGGACAATTCCAAAGAAGGTGGTCACCCTTACATAACATGCAAGGGAAATTTATTTTCCAAGGATGGTTGGAATATTTTTCTTCATTAATTTCATTGGTAACAATAGTTGGTTGGTTTACCCCTTGCTTATTTGGTTTCTTCTTCTTCAACCTCTTCTTCTTCTTCTTAGCTTCCTGGTTACTAGAATCCAGACTTTCACCAGGCGAAGAGGAAGAACAGGGTGAAGAAATAAGTGAAGAAGGCAAGGGGTCAACTGTAGGATCAACATGAGGTTGATATTGTTCAAGTGGAGGAGAACTCAGTTGAAAAGTAGTTCGGACACTCAGAATCATTGAGGTTGAAAATAACCAAATTGGCAGACCAATCGTCAATCCAGGAAGGGACAACGTTGCCATATAAGGAGCACAAGTATTTCCAAACGAAGGAAAAGGACTAGGATTCCCGTCATAGGGGTTTCCTTGACTAATAAACTTAGGAAATATTTCCATCAATATCAACCTAAGATCTACTAAGGAGTATTTTCAAAGGAAGGATGTTGTTCCACAGTCAATTAATCGATTTTAGAACTTTAACAAAAATAAATCAAAAAGGGGTAATATAGGCAAAAGGGTTTATCAAGTATTCGTGAACCGCAATAAACACCCTAGTCGAAACCAAGGACTTAATGTACAGTGGCCAATCTCCCTAAATGTTGTGTTCGGTGTATCACATTTACAAGGTGGCATACTAGATTACCTGTGGCTAAAGGATAGCAACCTAATGGAGTCTCCCAATATATATGTGACAATACGGGTAGCACAAGTCGGTGTTAGTGCTATCTAATGCAGAACCGTTCGATGAGAGTGTCCCTATATACTTATCAAACTGTAGTGCGTCTGATATACCCGAAAGTAATAGAGAACCTTCTATATACTTCCATACTGGGATGGGATTTCACCATCGAGATACACTGCAGGAATTTAACAATAGCTGCTATGTTTTAAGATGTCGAAACACGTCTCTAGCCTAGACTTCTAAATATTTGCGTTAATTGAAAAATGCTCCTTAGGTTAATTGAGGTAAATTTTAAGATTATCTTCAATTAAGTTTCGGGTTTAAGGCTCAAAATGATGTCACCTAAACACCTATCATGCAACTATATGAGAAAAGGAAAATTTTGTGTTTCTATGAAAGATAGACTAACCAAGGGAAGAAATTTCAACTAATAATGCATTAAACAAAATGCATCATGAAAAATACCTTCCACTAACTTTCACTTTCATCTTCCAAATTCAATGCCAAAAGTAAAATAAATTTTCACTTTTCACTATCCAAAATGCAACTTTTCGAAAGCAAAATGATTTTACTTTACAAAGATGCACTTACATGAATTATGAGTTTCTTTCCATTTTGAATGATTTGATGCATCTAATATAGTTTTTTAGCTTTCAATCACTGAAAAATGTGATCTATTTTCAATGATGAATCTCAAAAAATAATTTCTCAATGCAACTAATCTAATGCATTTTCATGAAAAGTAAATTTCGAAATACAAGCTAAAACAAAGGCAAAATTATGTTTTCAATGATTTCCACAGAAAACAACACTCAATCATTCAGAAAAACAAACATCTCAATGACACAAACAAATAGCAAGTGATGACCAATTGACTAGAAACCCTAGAACTCAATCAGATTTCACTTCAAAGCCAATGAGACAAATTTTGCAAATTAATCAAGACAATTAATCAAAAACTAACAAATCCAAGCATACAGGATAGGAAAAGACCTTAGGGGCCAAGACACACTGGATTCTAAGGAAGAAACCTTGAAAATTCTCACATTCAAGGATCATCCCTCCTTTATATACCCAAACCCGTGATAATTGGGTTGTCATCGCTGCTTTTCATAGCCAAACCCGCGATGTTCGGGGTCATCACCATTACTTTGTATAGCAAAAGTAGTGATGATTTCAACACAACCAAAAAATGAAGAATTTATTTTCCATCGTGACTGTACCAGTAAAACATTGCAATTCCATCAAGACTATTAGAGCTAAACCCCCGATGGGTGAGGAATATGGGAAAAAATAAAAAGGTTCCAAGAAACAATCCAGACTTAGCACTCTAAGGCAGTAATTAGTGATGGTATAAACCCAAACTGATGCAAACAAGCTGAGAAATTGACGGTTGGTCTAACTAGTTAAAGGATCTGAATGAGAGAATAGATGGAAAGGGTTATAACTTCCCCAGTGGAGTCACCATTTTTTTGTCTAGGTAAATCCTCTTTGCAGACAGAGAAAATTCCTCTAGCCCAATCAATGAGACTAGCAACCTACGTGACAATCTACTGGACACTTTCTTAAGTTACAATTGAAAAGAGAGACTAAGAAGATGGCCTACCTCATTCTGATGTTATCTTGATCTCCTTTGTTGAAGACCTTGAATCACTTATGTCACGGGCTTGTTCTTACTGCTTACAACATTTATGCACCTGCACAAGAGATCAAGACACAACAAGGCATGCAAATACAAATAGCATATTCAAAAGAAACCTAATAAACTCATCAAGGAATGTTAAGATAGATGATACATGAGCATACACATCAATGGAAAATGAACCATCAGTTGTATATTAATAGAAAAGAAGGGGAAGCATATAACCAAGCCTTCATGTTGATAGGCTCTCCTTGAATGAATGTCCAAGTCCAAGCTAAGCTCTCCAAGGACTCCTTCTCCAAGCAAAATGAGTAGCATATAGGCATAATCTTAGCATAAGGGTGGAAATAGACAAAGACCAACCATTTGGGAATGGGAGAGGATGAATATATAGGTTGGGAAATGGAGTTAGGATCTCTACAAAGATAGGATTAAACCCTCATCTCAAGGAGGTAGCTCATAGGGATAATACCAAGAGGTCAAGTTGGGAGAACTCGACCTCATCTAAGCTGAACAACCTCCATCTCACTGCTAAGCTTCTAGATCACGAAGCTTCTCATCCTCTTTATGAAAATTTCCATTGGGATCATCATGGGTATATAAGTAAATAGAGCGATGCCATCGCGGGTCGATTATGATACAACAGGCAACCATCATGTTTTTTAGTCTCATGAGATCGATGATTCTCAAATTAGGGTTTAAGAGCTATTTCCTTTAGGGGAAGCTCAAGGCATTTTTCAATCAATGTCTTAGGGAGGATTTGAGCTACCTATATGAATGAGTACACTACATAATGGTCATGTTTTGGGAACTTCGGGGTATGTCATAGGGAAGTGCAATAGGTGTGAAAAACTACTGTGTAACAATGGGGAATCCCAAAGATGGCCTGATATTTCTCAACTCCTAACTTCTACGCACCCTCAGGATGGGAGGGGGAATACCGCGGGGTTGCAGGCTTACTTTCTTCTTCTTCACTCTCAAACCCGCCTAACAAGAGACTATAGTCAGTTTCAATAAATTTCTTTGGTTCACGATCTACTCTATATCTCTTTGCACTTCGCGTAGATCCCAGTCATGGCTTAGACTTATTCCTTCTTCATCTAAGCATTAATTTGACTGCATTCATAGTACGCCCTTTCCACACAAAATCATTTTAATCCATAGCTTCAAACAATTTAGTTACTTACCTCGCAAACCCTATAAAAATCTTTGCTTGGCTTCACTATATGATAGAATCATGTCTATTGTGATTTCAATAATAAATCCTCTCAGGATACTTTCAATCCAAAAATCAACAACTCTTGAGATAATGTTGTTATTATTACTGAGTCATTATATCAATTCAGGTCTCCATGCAGTAGGCTCATCATTTGTGAAACAGGTCTCCTGCTCGGTCAACTTTGATACCCATTCATATAGTTCATTAGTAGACTTCGTGAAGAATATCTCATGTTGTTCTATATAGAGATACTTCTGCAACTAGGCTTCAGCCAACAATCGCGGATTTCTATTTTCCTAAACTGTAAATTCTTGCTCTTTTTTTTCAACCCACCCATGGATTTCCTTCTTCGACGGGCGCCAAAACATATCCCTCAAACAAATCCCAGTCCTGGAAACTGAACCATTTGTTGGCTTAAGGAGCTTGGATCCAAGTTCAAAGTGCATTGCGCACCAAAAACACCCTCAACCACTGGCCCTTTCAGCAATGACCTGCAAGCAGATCGTAGTCTCACTTGAAGCGGTTATGAAAGGTTGTAGAACCAATTTTTTGCAGCTAGAGGGATATTGTGTTGTGGCACCCGTGTGTTTTCTTATATTTTATACTGATATACAACTTCACATATGTAAAAGACTTCGCGTTCATGCTTTTCTTCATAGATTTTCACTTATTATATGAACATATCAGAGAACAATAAAACATGTATTCTTTTGCATAAATAGGTAAAAAGAATGCATATCAGTACATACAGACACATATTAGAATTATAGATACACAAGACTTCGCCAAAATTTCTTCTTCTTTATTAAGATATATCTTTCAGTACATATAATTTCTTCGACTTGCACACCCAACTACAAGTGGTCTGCCTACTCAACTGTAGACTCTTCCAAGGCCTTCATGCACTCAATTATGGAGCCTTTCTTTAAGGCCCAAAATATATGTTAAAGACAGAAAGTATGATCAATTCATATTTGACTAACTTTGTATCCTTGTCAAAGTATTACATATCCTTATATACATTTCATTACTACAAAACCATGCTCCACATATTATGGTTTCAACAAAACAATGAGCTAAAACCCTAATACCCGTTACAAAATGAGGGGCTTTGACCCACACAAAAGCCCCTAGACACTTATGCGATAAATACAACTTCGCGGACTCCACACACTCTGCTCCTCAAAATGTGGAGTCTTTGACCAAAACTGTACCAAGTTGGGTTGCACCCAAGAAATACCCCAAGAGAAAACATATGTATATAACAATATGGGAATTGAAAAGCAAGATGTAACAAAAACATAGGAAGGCGCACCTGAGGGGCTCTCTGAATGAGTGAAGTTGATGGTGTTTTTGCCTAATGGGGTGGGAATCAGGCCCCGTGTCAATGTGGTGCTCCACAATGGTGGGACTGATGCTTGGCATTTCAGAGCAAGTCCATGCAAAGACATCACTATATTATTGAAACAGGGCTTTGTATTTTGTAAATCCTTGTCACTCTAAAGGAAAATGGAGCCCATAAGATCGATATGAATTGAAATTTTATGATAAATATCAATTCCCACTATCATGAAATTCTTCCAAGTAGTCATTTTCGCACTATACTTATCAAAGAGATATTTTAGAGGGGGGGGACTTTGACATAATATAATATTATCATGTGCTTCTCAATCTTAATGCTAAGGAAAATAGGAAAGTGAATGTAGGATTTCATCTCTCCAAACGATGTTTAAGAGAAAAACAGGGGTGCATTATGTATAAGTATTAAATATTAATATTCTTCATTCAACACACATCTTTGCATGAGGGTTTCAAGAATGACAGGATGATATAGGCACTACCCTACAAATGTATTAATTATTCCTCACACCCTTCCATAGTGAAGAATTGCATAATAGCAGAGGTTTCTTTTGTGTGTGGGATGAATAAGCATGTTGAGGGATTAATATCAATCTTGTTTGATGAGGAGGAATTTTTTTGCTAGTAAAGTGGATAGAAATTTAAAGATATTTTTTCATCCTCTGTTTTGGGTAATTTGAGTCTTAGTGAGGCCTTAACCATTTCACATTATCACTTACACATTTTTTGTTGCATTCTCAACAACCTCAAGGACTTATAAAAAGGGTTAAATCAAAGCAAGAGGATGTGGAATATATGAACATTATTGTCACATTTTCAACTATGTATTTGAATTGTTAGATAAAGGGTTTGAATTATATATACAAGAAATAAATAAGGCAAGGGATCAATATGTTATTGAAACTAGAAGAAAATTCATGGTTTAAGAGACTAGGAATCATAATCTTTCATCTTCGTGATAGTCTACACGAGGGATCAATTAGTGATGCCTCGCACTATAATTTTGTTTTATTCTCTAGTAGGGTGCATGGTGGACACCTCAATCTTCCTTGAAAAATCATAGTGTCTCCACCTAGTTCCATGGATACCTCTGTGGATTTCCCCCTCTAGTTTATTTAGAACCTCCAATGACAATAATAGTGTTGTTCATAATGTGCATCATGCTAGAGCCTCTATGGATCACAATTATCTCCTACTATAAACCACCATTTGGGATCAACACCAACAAAATTATCATTGTGGCATTGGTGAACAAAGACCCAAAAGATGTAGGTGAACCTAAATATTGAAACCTCTACTTGTCATTTTAATTTCTAGTTTTAAATTTCAATTGTAAAAAATGTTTTGTCATTTTATGTTGTTATTCAACTGATATCTAATGTAGTGCACATATGTACATATTAAATTAGAAAACAATTGAGATAAATAATGTTCCTAAAAACAAAAACAAAAATGTTATCCACATCAACTTTAATAAAGCCAATAGGATTCAATATGATGATGTCAACCATAAGATCAAATAGTTTGAGCGGAAGAAAAAAACTATCATTTTTCTTTTAATTATATTCTTGACCTATGTCATTAGAATTTTTCTCATCATTGGATGTGGAATTGCATTCCACATCTAATGAGTCATTGCATGTGAAGTAGCAAACCTATAAGAAGAGAAGTCAAAGATATAATTAAAAAGGATATTTTTTCTTTTCATTATTTGAAAATTCATCTTTTATTTTATTATTTTTAACTATTATATTAGTTTATTAGTTTACTTACGAGACATATTTTAGACTTCAAAAATTCTATATTATCATGAGTGGTATTAGGTCAATAACTCTAGAATTTTTTTGATTGATTGTACATAATTACAAACTCTAGAGTGAGGTTTATTATGACTATCCATAATTTCATATATCGTTTTTGTATTGTTTAATCATAATCCTTTAATATCAAACTAAAATTATTACTATAAATAAAGAAAGAAAAAATAAACTTAAATAATATAGCAGTCACTCTACAATAGAACATGACATTTCATGGTTTACTAATCCATACATATAATATTTTCCTAAGCATTATATTCCTTCCTATACACTTCGCATCCCCATTTGTAATGATGATGGTGGTGGAACATCACATTTCATGGTTTAATAATCCATAGATATAATACTTTCCTAAACATTATATTCCTTCCTAAACACTTGGGGATGCTTCCTAAACACTTGGCATCCCCATTGATAATGATGAGGTGGTTACCCTCCATTATGATCAACTTCAAGTAAATGATCTATCAAACCTTTAAAAACAATCAGACTAACACAAGCACATTTACATTAGTAAATGTGGTTGATATACGTCGAAGGTGTAAATATTATATATTATTATAAATTAATATTACTACTATTAATATTATTATAATAATATTCTTAATAATTAATTATTAATATTAGTTAATATTTAATATTAATTCATTCATTCATTAAATATTTTAATCCAACGTCAGATTGTGACAAGGATTGTCTCAATATGGAAATCAACCATGCTCAACCATGTTTATTTCAGGGCTTATAATATTTATCTTTGAGTTTATATACCTTGGGTTTATAATATTCGTTGTGTTTATAATGATGGTCAACCTTGGTCAACCATGGTCAACCATGTTTTATAAAATCAAACATGGTCATCCATGGTCAATCATGGTTAACTATGATCGAAGGTCGCATTGTCATGAATTTTGTGTTGATATGAAAATCAGCCATGGTTAAGAATGGTCAACCGTGGTTAAGCACAGTCAACCATGGTCCAATGTCGCATTGTCGCAAGGATTGTCTCAATATGAAAATCAACCATGGTCAACCATTGGCAACACTATTTATTTTAGTGTTTATAATATTTATCTTAGGGTTTATATACTTTGGGTTTATAATATATGTCCCTTGGGTTTAATATTATTACATTTGGTTCATAATCCCTTTGGGTTTTAGCATTAATCCCTTTGGTTTATTATTCCCTTGGGTTTATAATATTAATCATGGTCAACCATGGTCAATCATATCCAACCATGGTCAAGCATGGTCAACCGTGAATCTAATGTTGCATTGTGACTATGATTGTCTCAATATGAAAATCAATCATGGTCAAACATGGTCCAACGTCGTATTGTGGCAAGGATTGTCTCAATATGGAAATAAACCATGGTCAGTTATAGTCAACCATGTTTATTTTAGTGTTTATAATATTTATCTTAGGGTTTATATACCTTGGGTTTATAATTTTTATCCCTTGGGTTTTAATGTGAATCATGGTCAACCATGTTTCGTAAATTCAATTGTGGTCAATCACGGTCAAATGCCACATTGTGACAAATATTGGCTCATTGTGAATGTCATATTGTAAACGTCACGTTGTCACAATGATTGTGTTGGTATGAAAATCAACCATGGTTAAGCATGGTCAACCATGGTCCAATGTCGCATTGTGACAAGGATTGTCTCAATATAAAAATCAACCATTGTCAACCATGTTTATTTTAGTCTTTATAATATTTATCTTAGCATTTATATACCTTTGATTTATAATATTAGTCTCTCGGTTTTAATATGTTCCCTTGGGTTCATAATCCTTTGATGTTTTAGTATTAATCCCTTGGGTTTATTATTCCCTTGGCTTTATAATATCAATCCCTTTAGTTTATTATTACCTTGGTTTTATAATATCAATCATGGTCAACCATGGTCAATCATAGCCAACCATGGTCAAATGTCGCATTGTGACAATTATTGTCTCAATATGAAAATCAACCATGGTCAACCATATTCCAGTGCCGCATTATGACAGATTGCCTCGATATGAAAATCAATCATGGTCAAGCATAGTCAACCCATGTTCAGCGTCGCATTGTGACAAATATTGTCTCAATATGGAAATCAGCCATGATCAACCATGCTTATTTTTAGGGTTTATAATATTTATCATAGCGTTTATATACCTTGGGTTTATAATTTACGTCGCATTAACAACGATTGTCTCAATATGGTAATCATCGTCAACGATGGTCAACCATGGTAAATCATGGTCAATCTTCATAAACCATGGCAAACCATGTTTTATAAAATCAAACATGGTCATCCATGGTCGATCATTGTCAACCATGATCGAACATCACATTATGACAACGATTGTCTCAATATGAAAATCAACCATGGCCAACCATTGTCAATGATGTTTATTTTAGTGTTTATAATATTTATCTTAGGGTTTATATACCTTGGGTTTATAATATTTGTCCCGTAGGTTTAATATTTTTCCCTTGAGTTCATAATCCCTTGGGGTTTTAATATTAATCCCTTGGGTTTATTATTCCTTCGGTTTATAAGATCATTGCCTTTGTTTATTATTCCCTTGTGTTTATAATATAAATCATGGTCAACCATGGTCAATCATAGCCAACCATGGTCAACCATGGTCAACCATGATCGAATGTCGCATGGTGACTAATATTGTCTCAATATGAAAATCAAACATGGTCCAACGTGACATTATGACAAGGATTTTCTTAATATGGAAATCAAACATGGTCAGCCATGTTTATTTTAGGGTTTATAATATTTATCTTAGGGTTTATAAGACTTGCGTTTATAATTTTTATCCCTTGAGTTTATAATATCAATCATGGTCAACCATTGTCGAACACCGCATTGTGACAAATATTGTCTCAATATGAGAATTAACCATGGTCCAATGTCGCGTTGTGACAATGACTCTCTCGATTTGAAAATCAATCATGATCAACCATGGTGAACCATGGTCTAATGTCACATTGTGACAAGGATTGTCTCAATATGAAAATTAACCATGGTCAACCACATTTATTTTAGTGTTTATAATATTTATCTTATGGTTTATATACCTTAGGTTTATAATAGTTATCCCTTGGGTTTTTTGTTTTAATCCCTTGGGTTTATAATATTAATCCCTTGGGTATATATTATTCATATGGTTTATAATATTAATCTTTCGGTTTAATATAAATTCATTGGGTTTTAATGATGGTCAACCCCAGTCCAATGTCACATTGTGATAAAGATTCTCTCAATATGGAAATCAACCATGGTCTAACGTCACATTGTTAAAAAGATTGTATCCATATCAATTATGGTCAAACATGGTCCAACTTCGCGTTGTGAAAAAGATCGTCTCAATATGAAAATTAATAATTGTCAACCATGATTGTTTTAGGGTTTATAATATTTATCTTAGGGTTTATATACCTTGAGTTTATAATATTGATCCCTTGGGCTTAATATTATTTCCTTGGGTTTATAATACCTTGGGTTTTTAGTGTAAATCACTTGGGTTTATTATTTCCTTAGATTTATGATATCAATCCCTTGGGTTTATTCATCTAAGGGTTCATATTCGTAGAGTATAATGTTATGTATATGCTTTTTAATATTAGTCCTTAGGTTAAATATAAATCCTTGAGTTTAATTAATTAATAATAATTACTATAAA
>APFE030165677.1:164222-184620 GCA_000404065.3 Pinus taeda
CAACCTACTTCTCATTCGTTTCACTCACATGCCCAGCCACAACCTCAGTGGAATGCACCTCAACCGGGGTGGAGGCCCAAATACAACCCCCCCCCCGCCATTTTGCCTCCACCACCAGCTCAACCACAACCATTACCTCCTGCTCCTCCAAGACAACCCTAGATGCCTGCTCAACCGAACCCGAATCCCAACAACAGACAAGCCCAGCAGGTATATACTGGGGAGACAACATGTCCTACCTATGCTGTGGAGATCTAGGAGATCAACCTGCGATCTGGGAAGGTCCTTCCAGAGCGCCAACCTCCTCCCCTAGAGGAGGAAGAAGAGAAACAGGAAAGTGAACCCAAGGCCATTCCACCCTTTCCTGAGTGACTAACAGTAACCACGCAACCCAACCTAGAGGAGACTGAGCTTCTGGGAGAACTCAAGCAGTTGTGTGCGAAAATACCACTTCTCTAGGCCATAAAAGATGTACCGATATACAACAAATTGATTAAGGAGAAGTGTTTCAGGCACCCAAGCAGGCGAAAGAGAGATGCCTCAACTATCGATGTCGTAGGACAACTGTCTGATCTTATGTTGGGGCAACTAATCTGTCCAAAGTATTTGGACCCTGGGAACCCTATAGTTGATGTTCAGATCAATGGCATCATCATCCACCACACCTTGATTGATCTAGGGGCTTCCATTAATGTGATGACCAGGGACACTATGCTTAAACTCAACCTTCAGAGTTCCTTAAGGAAGACCTCGACAATACTGCAGTTGGCAGACCGCTCCACCGTGACTCCCGAAGGGATTGTGGAAGATTTCCTAGTCTCTGTTGACCCTTGGGAGTACCCTGTGGACTTCTTGGTCCTTTAGCCAAAGGCAAAACTCACTGGATACCCCCTCATTTTGGGAAGGCCTTGGCTAGCTACTGCGGATGCTTACATTAGTTATCGAGCTGGAAGCATGACCATCAAGAATGGGCCTATATCCAAATAGCTGGTCCTATACCCTCCTGCCCAACCTCTGCTAGAACATGACTTACCACTCTGGTTGGAAGAAGGAGATGAGGACGAGGTCTACTCTGCACCATTGTGCACAGTAGAGGCCACCAGGGGAGGTCCTCAAACTGAGGATCATTTGATTGAAAACTTAATCCAAAATCCTCCTCCCAGTGCACTGTCCTTAGAAGAGTTGGTGGAAGGTACCCAAGCCAGTGCTTTAGTGGACCTCTGTGTGACTGATCTGACCTCTCCCAAAGTTAAGAATGTGGAGTTTTGCCCTGAAAGAACTTTAAAGATCAGCTCCTCTCTCTCTCCCTCTTAGGAAAAAGAGCTATGTAGCCTATTGAACCGCCATTTGGAGGGTTTTGCCTTAAGCGATAAGGAAATGAAAGGAGTCCATCCTTCGGTCTGTACCCATCATATTTACATTAAAGAGGATTGTAAGACAGTCATGCAGCCTCAGAGGAAAATGAATCTGGCCCTTAAGGACATCGTTAAAGAAGAATTGCAAAAATTATTGGATGCAGGATTCATCTACCCCATCTTGGATAGTGAATGGGTTTCTCCTCTAGTGTTGGTTCCCAAGAAAAATGGGAAGTGGAGAATCTGTGTAGACTACAGAGAACTGAACAAAGCCACCAAGAAAGACCACTTCCCTTTGCCTTTCATAGATCAAGTGTTGGATGGACTAGCAGGGAAGAAGTTCTTCTCTTTCCTAGATGGGTTCAGCAAGTATAATCAGATCCAAATCAGCCTGGAAGACCAAGATAAGACCACCTTCACTTGTCCATCGGGTACCTTTGCCTACCGAGTCCTTCCCTTTGGCTATGCAACACTCCTGCCACTTTCCAGAGAGCTGTATTGAGCATATTTGTTGAGCTGGTTCATGATTCGGTGGAAATCTATATGGATGACTTTACTCCTTACAGGTCTAACTTCCAAGAATCCTTGTCCAACCTGGGAAAAGTTTTAAACAAGTGCATTGAGATGAACCTATCCCTCGGTCCTAAAAAATGTGAATTCCTGATGACTGAAGGGACCGTGTTAGGTCATACCATTTCTCGGCAAGGATTAGAGGTGGATCCTAACAAAATTGCCATCATCAAAAAGGTTCCACCTCCTCAGAAGGTAAGAGATGTTCGGTGTTTCCTAGGCTTAGCAGGATATTATAGAAGATTCATTAAAGATTTCAGTAAGCTAGCCTCGCCATTGTTTGGCCTCTTAGGAAAAGATGTTGAGTTTAAATGGAGTGACGACTGTCAAGGGGCTCTGAATGAGTTGAAAGATAAGTTAGTGTCCGCCCCGATCTTGAGAGGCCCAAACTGGGCCCTACCTTTCCACATCCACATTGATGCCTCGAACAGAGCCATAGGGGTAGCCTTAGGACAAGTTGAGGAGAAACTTCCATATGCCATATACTTTGTCAGAAAAAACTTGTCCAAGGCAGAAATGAACTATACTGTAACCAAGAAAGAGTTCCTGGCCGTAGTCCATTCCCTGAACAAGTTCCAACACTACATCGTTGGTTATCAAACATTTGTACATACTGATCATGCTGCGATTAGATATTTAATGAATAAGCCTGATGTAAATGCTCGTATCATTAGATGGTTTGTTGCAGCAATTTGATTTTACTATCATCGACAAACCATGTAAAGAAAATGTTGTTGCTGACTTCTTGTCTAGATTGGATTTTCCTGCAGGTGAAGAAGGAACAGTGGATAACCAAATACCAAATGAACATCTGTTTGCTATCTCAGTACTCTCTACGTGGTTTGCTAATATAGCAAACTACTTGGTCTCAGCACAGTTCCCTCCACATCTATCCTCAAAGGAGAAGAGAAGAATTGTGAGGAAGAGTGCCCCATTCACTTGGATCGGGGGCAACCTGTTCAAACTTGGCACACATCAGATCTTGAGGCGTTGTGTTAGGGACGAGGAAGTCTTTGACATTCTCCTAACCTGTCACGATGGACCCTGTGGAGGCCACTTTGCAACAAAGAGGATTGCCTTCAAAATTCTACAGGCAGGCTACTATTGGCCCACTCTTCATCAAGATGTCAGAAGATACATCAGCCAGTGTGACCGATGTCAGAGGATGGGGAAACCGACTCCAAGGGATGAAATGCCTCTCCAACCTCAAGTGACCTTCGAGCAATTTGAGAAGTGGGGCATGGATTTTGTGGGTCCTATCAACCCTCCTTCAAAGCAAATGTCTTATATCATTGTGTGCACCCACTACCTGACAAAGTGGGCAGAAACAAAGGCAATCAAAGCAGCGACAAAAGAAAAGGTGGCTGACTTTTTAAGAGAAAATATCTTCTACAAGTTTGGCTACCCAAGAGAGTTAGTCACCGATCAAGGAAGCCAGTTCACCTCTAACTTAATTGGAGACTTGCTTGCTCATCACAAGATCAAGCACAGGGCTTCCACCCCATATCATCCTCAAGCAAATGGGCAGGTGGAAGTCACTAATAGAGAATTGGAAGGGATTTTGACTAAGGTGGTGAGAAGCAGCAGAAAGGATTGGGCAGATCGCCTGGTTGAGGCCACTTGGGCCTACAACACCACTTGGAAGACCACAACTAGTTTCACACCTTATGAGCTAGTCTACGGGAAGAAAGCATTGCTGTCAATAGAGTTCAAGTACAACACATTGAGGATGGAAGCTCAGCTGGACTTAGATCTCAGCCATGCTTAACATGAAAGGTTATTGCAGCTGAATGATTTAGATGAACACAGAATGCAGGCCCTCCTCCACTCAGAAGTAGTTCAACTTCAGAGGAAGATATGGCATGACTGAAACCTTAATGAAAAGCAATTCCATCCGGGAGATTGGGCACTGTATGACTCTAGATACAAGGATTTCAAAGATAAGTTGAGAACAAGATGGTTAGGACCATATACAGTGGAGAAATGCAATGACAATGGTTTAGTCCTTATCAGGACCATTGATGAAGAAGCCATCCCCATGCTCATCAATGGGCATCGACTGAAGATCTACAGGAAACCCCTTTCGAGGCAGGAGTTCATTGAAACTGTGGAAAAATCAATGCTGGTAATAGAGCAGGGTTCTGCCTCTGTTCCGGCCACACCATGATCAAAAAAAAAAAAAAAAAAAAAAAAAAAAAAAAAAGATCTCTAGATGAAAACCTCTTTGAGGCGCCCAGGGCAGACAGTGAGGGTGAAAACCTCAGGGAGGCACCCCTGCTGTCTCTCAGAAAATAAAGAATTTGAATAAAAACATCCTTGGGTGAAAACCTCTCTAAGGTGCCCAGGGCAGATAGTAGGGGTGAAAACCTCATGGAGGAACCCCTACTGTCTCTAAAAAAAAAAAATGGAAAAAAGAAAAAAAAAGAGAAAAAAAAAGAAGAAGAAAAGAAACAGGTTTAATCTCTGAGGAATTATTGCAGGTTGCAAGAATACAGTGCAGAAAAGAAGGTCACGCAAAATGAGGACAGGGGTCTGTACCAAATTACCAGGCATCCTCACAGACACTCCCTCCATGGCCACTCACTTTTTTTCAGGATTTGGACACATTCTGGTCGAGATTCAACCTCCTACAGGAAGTTTTAGGGCTTTCTACAGGAAGTTCTGCATTTCTACAGGAAACATCCTATAGAGCCTTTGGGCAGGCCAGAATCAATTCTGGAGAGGGATTTAAAGCTTGAAATCTGTTGATGAGGCATGCAGCCACCCCTTTCTTCCATCCAACACCTATTTCATCTCCTTCCACTGCCATTGCAAAAATCTGGTTATGTATTCTTGCAATGTCATACAAGAGTTTTGTTCCCTTATATTAATTTTTTTTCCCCTAAGTGACAAATCAAGCATGTAGAGGCTCGCACACTCTACCTGTCAAAGCTCCATCGGGACCCTTCATTCGCGAATGCATCCTTGCTCATTTCATCATGCGTCCCAGGAGGAGAAGCAGCTACAGGATGTCCTACAGGAATCCTGTAGCAGCTGATCCGTCTAGAGCACATACTATGGAGATACTAGCAGCTGAAATTGACACAGGGACATGAAACAAGCTCCGCTTGGACGTGCACACCCCCTCATCAACTGAAATCAGACAAATCCGGTGCATGCAGTGTTTACAACCAGAGGTTCGGGTCCCGAAGCCTTGCATACAGCATGAGCCAATGAAAAAGGAGCTCCAACGCCCGTGCACGAAGCAACAACGAGCAAAGCCATCATTCCATGTCCCGAAGCCCACAGAACACGTCCACGGCCACACAGGTAAGTGTCTAACGTTATTCGTCTAATTGCATAGACTATACTCTGAAATTTTCATGACTGTGAAATGTGCGGATTGAAAAAATTCGGTGGCCAGTCAACTGGCCATCCACAGCCAGTCGAATGGCCTCGTGGGATCCGAACGAGCCTGGTTGTACCAAAGAGATGGGTAGTTGACACGTGGGAAGTGTCCAGTCAGGGAGAATCAATAGTTTGGCAGAAATGGCGGCGGTTAATGGCAGAGAAAGGAAATGGCAGTCAGAGACACGCCGAGGAATGATGGTCGTGACATTGGCTAACGAATCGGCCTGGATAGCTCACCCTCGTGCCATGAATTGCACAGTAATTCAAATTGCTCGGCCGAATAAATCACGATGAACCGTTGTCATTTGCACTTGCAACCGTTTTGCAGTGAAGTACGCATCCTCCTCCTCTGCAGTTTGTTAGCCCGAGCTTCTCAGCCCATTCCAAAGTCCTCCCGTGTCCCAGACTTGTCCAGAAGCACCGTGACATCCTCCAGAAGCTGGAAAAGCTTTCTACATGAAGGAGCTCTATAGGAAACCCGGCATAGCAGAGAAACCTGGATTGTCTACGTTGAAATTGGAAATTCAAAGAGAGGTAGGCTCGAACACACCATTCCCATGCATGATATTTCAAAAGATGGTGAATTCGACGTGCTGGAGTAGGAAAACTAAAAGCAAGTCTACCTATGGTTCAAGAATAGTGGTTTGCCTGTGTAATACATGGAATATTTCAGTGGGTTCTGCGACTAATTCTCCTCGACAGTTCCTGTTACCAAATTCCTCCTATAGAAACGATAAAAACCACCGTAAGGGTAAGCCTATGTGTAAAGAATGTGATTTTTATGTGGTTGGGGATAAACATTAAGCTCTGCACTCTGTCTGTAAGAGCCTAATTCCCTTTTGATAGTCAAGTTTTGGGCAGCAACAGCGTTGTAACTAGGGAATTGATACAAAGTGACCTATAAACACCTGAGGGATATTGTCTTCAACGTTCTGGGGTGGAAACCATACACGGAATTCCCCTTCTGATCAGAGCACAAGCCAGAACAGAGCATTTTTCACCATGCTGGGAGGGTTTATCAGAAAGGAACCCTCGCATTCCAAGAAATTGCGAGAAAATCCTAAGGTGGTAGACCTATTTACCCGTGCAAATTGAATGACCTTCTGTGATAGAATTCAAGGTCACGATGATGAGATAACAGAGGAGTTCCTAAGGTCCCTGCAGCCTAAATCAAAGACACTAGCCACTGTAAATTTCAGAGGGTTGACCCTAAAGCTCACCCCACAACTCATTAGTCGAGTCACTGAGCTACCATTGGGGATACCCTGGGATAAAGAGGAAAGGAAATTGGGCCAAAAGGCCAAAAAGGAATTCTTCCTACCAGAGGAACAATTTTCAGAGGATAAGAATGGGGTCTGGAGAGCCAGCCTACAGCCATTTTGGAGCGAGGTCAGCCTTCAGATTATGAAATATATTACCTGTGAGGGGTGGTTCAGTATTGTATACGGTTATCACTTCCGGTTGCTAACTGAACTCAGGCATAAGATGGATTTACCCACAGAACAAAAGTTAAGCATCCCCTACTTCCTCCTAGAATCATTGATTGAGTGTGGCACAAAACTGAAGGAAGGGACACCAGACCAGCTGGCCCATCGTGGGCTTATCAAACTTCTATTAGAATATGCCCTCCATACCTATACTATCCCTCTCCACTGGGATATTTTTCGCAATATGTCCAAGGATGATGATATCTGAATTCTGGCCGAGGAACTCACTTCCTCCAGCAGTGAGGAGAAGGAGCACATCAAAGTAGAAGAGAAAGCCAAGGGTCAGGAAACCCCGGGCAGACCACCACAACAAGGACAAAAAGAGAAATGAGAGAAAGGCCAAGCTGCTGAGGCCAAAAATGTGGGTGGAAAAATGACACAAACACCAAGGGAGAAACGACTGCAAATTAGGGCAGAGGGGACTGAAAAAGTCCAAGCAAGCAAGGGCACACCCAAGGCAGCCACAGCAAAACTAAAGGAGAAGGCACCCCCAGCCAAGTAGGCCAAAACAGTGCAAACTGGTTCTAGAGGAAGCCAGAAGGCCATTTCTACAGGAAGCCTGAAAACTATTTCTACAGGAAACCAGAAAGCAGTCAGCACAGGACTTTCTACAGGAAGTCTGGAAAAAGGGCAAGGGAAGGAAGAATCTCCTGAGATTCTATCCAGGGAGGCAGCAGCTATGCTGGCCACCCTCAACACATCTCCAAAGAAAAACGAAAAGCAGAAGAGGGAGCCTTCCATGTATTTTAAGGCAAGAAGAAGCACGAGGATAAAAACTGGCAGACCAAAAGAGCAATAGTCCAAAGGGCCAATTACAATTGTAGACACCCCAGCCAAACAAAATACATCCATCACATATGAGCAAGGAAGCTCGAAGACAACCACATGGAAAGAAAGGATGGAAAAGTTGGACTTAAAGGCCTCTCTACAGGATGCTAAGGTTGTTCTACAGGAAACACTGGCTAGGTTGAAGAAGACAGAAAAGATGGAGGAAAAAGCAGCCAAATCATCACTCGAGGAAGACAAGGCTGAAACCATTTTGGAACCAAGCCCCCAGCCTAGCCTAGACACTAACTATATCTTCTTAGAGGCCGGGAAGATCATTCCCCAAAAATTCACACTGCCACTTTTCCTTGCACTAGAGGAAGAGAGAGTGAGGACCCACACTTGGATGAAGATCGCTAAATCCAAGGGTGTGGCAGATATAGGTCCTCTGGAGGAACAGCTCGAGGAGGCCCAAAAAGAATTGGCAAGGGTACGACATGTGGAGAGCTAACAGCAGGCCAAGCTACGGGAAGAAAATGAGCTGCTTAGACAGCAACTACAGTTGCTGGGACAGAAGAAGGAAGACAGGCCTCACCTCTTGGGAGAAAAATAGCAATAGGAGGAGGCCACAACAACCAAAGATACCACAAAAGAATAGAAAATAAAGGAAGGAATGCAGGCTGAAATTGAGACACTAAATTGACAGCTACAGGAAAAATAATTGCAAGTAGGACTAGAGATACAGTCTCTGAAACAACAGATACAAGAGAAGGAGGCCCAACTGGCCTGCATGGCTAGTTGGGCAATGGAAGCTCTGCAGTGTAGGTAGCTGACCAAGTCCTACGCCCTATACCTCAGGGAGTAGTGGCTACAATTTCAAATCAACACTTTGGCACAGAGAGGTATCACTCAATTCCAAAACCCCCAACAACTCATGGCTTTATGTGACAGCAGTTCGTCAGAGGACAAGGCCAAACTATCAGAGTTTTACCTACACGATTTAGGCCTTCCCAACATGACCTCATGGGAACCCAACACTACAGTAGGGGACATGCAACTTATGTCCATGACCTGGTGGCTAAATCATGAAGAAAAGAGAGCAGCAGAGGTCAGAAATGTCATGGACCGGGAACTACAGGAACCACTATTGATTAGAGCAGAGCCAAGGGATCCCTCAGCATTAAAATCCACCCACCAGCACTTGGCAAATGACTCTCAGGCCCTTCCAGATTACATGGATCGTCAAGCTCAGGCCATAGCACATTTTGAGGACATGGAGTGACTGTTGGGGGACAACTGTGTTCATGCTTGAACTCGTAGGTGGAACACATTGTCCCACAACCTAAAGATCAGAGAATACCACACCCCAACTAGAATGAGGGAGGCCTTGGCACGAGTGCCTCTCTACAAAAATTCCATGTAGAATCTTTAGGCCAACTGGATAGGCCTCAATTTAAGTCCACATTTGCTTTTGGGGCTGTTGGAAGGAGGAACAGAAGAGGAGGAGCATAGGCAGTGGGAAGAAGTGGAAAGGAAGGCCGGATTTCATGACAATGAAGAAGATATCACCTCAGAGGCCTGGGATGTGAGGGAGGCGATCAAGGCAATCAAGGATGAGGAGATGAACTAGTTGCTCAGAGGATGAGCAACCCATTTACCAGGGGGGTGATGATGAGCCCCGAATTGGGTAACTTATTAGGCTCATTTCGCCTAATTTTCCTTGTTCAATCCTCCATTTTTCATAGATTATGCATGTTTTTTAGTATGTTTATTTTATTTGAATGAATAAGGGTGGTCACTCTACCTAGGAGGCTAATACGTGGTTATTTCAGGTTTTTTAAACAAATGTTGGAGAAAAACCAAGCAATTATGGGCTAGGTGACAGCCAAACTTGAGGTGAGAATTCGTAGGGGGGTTGTCTCTGACATTAAATGGCCCTTCCTCGAGATTTCCACCCTCAACTCTGAGCTCATAGGCCACCAAAATGAATCCTAAAGGCAGCCAAGTAGATTTGGAAAGGGTGACTGTTCACTAGCAGTTGGGACAACCGAGTCCCTTGAATTTAGGAGGCCTACTGGGCCCCTCATAATGTATAAATAAGAAGGCCTCAGCCTTCGTAGTTTACTTTTGAACTGTTGTATTTTTTGCACTATAGTGCTCTCATTTTCAGCTCGTTTTCTTGTAGCCACTGTGGTATAACTTTCTGGTGATGACTATTTTTTGATAATAACAAGCAGTTCTATTCGGCATCAGCTCTGAGTTCTTTATAGGAGCTGTAGCTCTTAGGTTTGGGCCCAACCTGAGAGCCAAGGCCTCCTTTATGTATCGTTATTTGTCCTTTATGTATTTGCAAAATCATTTATGTTAGATAGATTAAATCATGCTGATTAACTAGGTCACTGTTGATGGTTAGAAAGGCTTTTGATGTTCAGATTAAGTTGGTAGGATATCAACAGGAAAAAGCTCTAGAAAAAGGGCCAACGAGCACCTTTGATTTCACCTATCCCTCATAGGATCAGGGGCTGGGATCAAAGTGACCTTGTTGCCCCAAAAAAGACACTATTTTTGCTTTGCCATGCAGTCACTAGTGTACGATTTTCGTTTGCAGAAGTTGGTTACATGTTCAGATCTCTAGATGCTTCGTTGCATAGTTAATATACATGGTTTCCTTGCAAATAAAGCTTCTATTCATTCTCTTTACTGTTAGCTAGATCAGAATAGGTTGGCATAACTAGGTCTTTGATTTCTTGCAAGTCTTTGTTGGTTTAGTTGGAAATACAAATTGCAGAGCACCTATACCACTTCTCCATCCATCAAACTCCATCAGAACCATTTTCTCCATCCCATAACTTGGTTTATTGCCTCACATTTGCCATTTTTCCCACATAACCCTACCTTTTTGTGCAGCATTGCTTCAGCCCTCCGTGAACAAATCCAGCCATCTGCACCTTCTCTCAACTCCATCCACTAGTCCCTGGACCTCCTCAAACCCCTATCCTACCTCCATACCCACTCCTTCATCTTTCTTCATCCATCCATCCGCCAAAATCCCATTTTTGAACATCTTGTAGAAAATCATAGAACATCCTGTAAAAATTCCAGAACATCCTGTAGAACACCTGCAGACTTCCTGTAGAAGCTCACAAATGAGTTTTCTTGATATCCAAACTCTGTGAAACTCTCTAGAAGGGTGTTAGGGACCCCTTAGGCCCTCTCTGAACCTTCCTGACCTCTTCCAAGCATTTCCTCTCGCCGATCCACCTCTGCACAGTCAAAAACAGTGAAAGCACATGCATGATAATTCTGACAACTTATTCAAAAATACAAAAAGGTGTTTCATTCAGATAGAAGTAGCTTAGACACATTTATTTTACCTTCCTAGAAGTAATGGCATCTCTTTTAGTAGCTTGCATCCTCTTTTTCGCATCAGGTAGGACTAGCTGGTAAAATTAGGGTTTTCTAGGGTTTGCACTTTCTTTTAGCTTTTCAGTTTCTTCTCGTAAGCAGATTAGCTTCCTTTGAGTTAGCTTCCATCCATTAGTTAAACAAGCTTCCTCTCAGAGCTCATAGAAGTTGGCTTGAGCCCCTAGCAGACTTGTGCCAGCTGACCAAGTGACAGCTGCGGCAAGAGCTAGTACTTGTGCATACAACACCGTCGCTTCCAAGTTTGTTACGAACTACTGGGTTGATAAAGGTAAAGAAGGGAGTCCCAGGAGTTGCAGTATTATTTCTGCAATACTGGAGCCCACCACCTCCTATCTGGCTGCTTCCTTTTTCTTCTTCTTCATGGACTTCCTAGTCCTAGTGGCCAAATCAGATGCTGAATTCCACTCTGTTCGCTAGCGCTTGATGACCTCTTCAATAGCGTCATCCGTAGCTAGGTAGGGTAGGTCAAACCATTTCTATTAAGGATCCTTTTGTGCCCAGATGTAGGCATGGTGAAAGCCCGCTTTGAACTCCATGTACCCTGAAATCTGCTCAAACATGGTTAGGGACAATCGTGAATTTTAGTTGATGGCCATGCGAATGCTCGCCTCCATTAGTACCCAAAAGACTTTTCTCTCTCTGACCCACACAATGTCTCCTGTGGCCCATAGAGATTAAAATTTTGTTACTTCCGATAAATCCGTCTTGATTGGAGGAAAATGGTTGTCCTCTAGAAACTCCCACGCGATGAGCACAATTGAGAGCAACGACCACAAATAGTGAAAGCTCTTACTTTCGTCCTATGCCTCTCTGCAGTTCACAAGGAACTCGCTACACAGGTAGTGCACCCAGTTGAACTATACGCCCTCCGCGCACTGTGCTATCAAAGAGACCACTGGTGTTGGCACCTCGTTTGGGTAGTATTTCCTCATAACGTTTCCAACCAAAATATGTGTGGAAACCTTCACCACGGGGTTAGTAATGGATGTAATCGAGTACCCATGCTACTTCTTCACCAGTTTAAACTTATCCGTCATCTTCTCAGTGAGGTCATGCTCGCTCGTCTTTCTGCCAAACTCCTTGGCCGAATTTAGTCCAGAATGTGGCAAGGATGTGATCCAATGGATAAGCATATCAGTGATGGGGATCATCTCTTTTAGCCACAAGCACCTGTCATGCACCAGGCACACCAACTGCTTAATGACAATCAGGTTTATCGGGGCACGATGGTAGTGGGGCACCCATAGCAGGTTCAGCAACCCTGACTTGTTTACTCCATGAATCCATTCCACCGGCTCCAACGCGGTGAAACCAGACTCTTTGTAGAAAACCCTCTTCATCAAGGTGTATGTAGCAAGGTGGGGGAACTACTCGTGGTCTTCCAAATCCCAATCTTCCAGTTTCAAGTGCGGGATCCATGCCAAGTGTGGACCTTCAAAAGGTAGGTTCTCTGGTAACAGGAGTGTGTTGAGGAGGAACTGTCCCTCATCTAGGTTCTTCAGGACCATCACTTTTACCTTGCATGGAGGGATATACTTCAAAAGCTTAGAAATAGGGTCCACCCCCTCAATGTCAATATCTTTCGCACCCTCCTCA
This sequence comes from Pinus taeda, assembly GCA_000404065.3. Lineage (NCBI taxonomy): Eukaryota > Viridiplantae > Streptophyta > Pinopsida > Pinales > Pinaceae > Pinus > Pinus taeda. The sequence goes on from APFE030165677.1 coordinate 176,812, forward strand.
ACCTCCAGATCCACCACTTTCCCCTTTTCCTTCGCACTTGGCTTTTCTTTTCTTTGGGCCTATGTGGTGGCATGCTTCCTTAGTGACTCGCACATCGGCACCAGCTTCTTTTGTTTGTCGTTCTTAGGCTTGGGGACCTCCTTTACCAGCATAGGCTTCGACCTAGGCAACCTCGGCACTGTAGGGACTACAATTGGAACCTCCATACTCATCACCTCTAGAGGAGCTCCCTCAGAGGCAATAGCTCCGCCAGTACTAGTGGTCTCTACTGGTGTGGACATTATGTTGTGGATAAAATGTTAGGTGTCTACAGGTAACTTCTCAAATACAGAAGTAGCAACCAAATCTCCATAAAACTGAGGATTCATACACACGTGACAGCTCAACGCAGAAATTCTTAGAATGCAAAGTGTTTTTCATTAGATGGCCACGTATAATTTATAGGTGATTTCGAATTCAAATTCGACCTTTACCCCCAAAATTTGTCCATAAATGCTAGATTGGCAGCATATTTCCAAAGATTTCATTCTTAAATTCATCCTTAAATGTCGCCCCCCTCCCCCCCCCCGCTCCTCTTAACCGTCTCCTCAATGTCAAATCATGAACGGTGAAGGTAAAGGTCACTTTCTGGCTATGTTGCATGGTCTCTCCTCCTCTAGCGCATCTCCCCTCGTGCTTCTTCTGGTACTGTGACATTCTTCTATTTCGCACAGACCCCCTGTCGCGTAGCTCTACAGCCTGGGCAGTGTAATTTATAGTCCTGCACCTCCTTGCAACTGCCTGAAGTGCTAAGACTATGCTACCATCATGTAGTCATCAGGCTGGATCCCTGTTGTATGGATTCAATCGACTTCCATTTACCTTTCCCGAAAATGGATCTCCATTCAATTTCACAAGATGAAATGCTCCACCATCGGTAATCTATTTGATGACATATGGCCCCATCTAATGCATCTGAAATTTTCCTGAAAATTTATCAAACTTGTTGTCATATAATAAAACTAAATCATTTATCTTGAAGGTGTGCAGCTTGATGTGTCAATCGTGCCATGTCTTTTCACGTTCCTTCTGAACCTACTAGTTGAATCTAGCCAAAAATCTATCTTCTTTGAGCTATGTTAGCTGTATGAGCTGCTCCTCTAAGGCCCCATGGTCTGCCATTCCTGTGAACACCACTATGCGTATACTAGGCCAATGTAGTCCATAGGCATCACAGCTTCTATGCCATAGACCAGACTAAAAGGTGTCTGACCAGTAAGCTTCTTACAAGTAGTTTTGTAAGCCCATAATACTTCTTGTACGCACATGTCCCAATCATTCCTCTACACATTGCAAACATTTGTCAACGCATTCTCCAATATCTTGTTAAATGCCTCGACCATCCCATTGGCCTGAGGATGATATGGCATACTCTCCTAATGATAAACTTGGAATTCTTTTGTCAGCACGCTGATTGTTTCATTAAGGAAATGTGTACCACGATCACTCATCAAAATCTTCTGGCAACCGAACCTAGTCAACACATATTCAAATAAGAACTTCGTTGTTGTTGCCCCTATACAGTCCTTCATGGGATGTGCCTCTGCCCATCTGGTCAAATACTTGGTCACGGTGATGATATATCGTGCACCCGTCTTCTTTCCTGGAGGTTGGATCGGTCCTACAAAATCAATTGCCCATTTTCCAAATGGCTACAATGATACCTTCAAAGGAAACCCATCCCTCCGCAATCTCCTATTAGTTCTTTGACATGCATCACATGCCCTACAATATTCTTTGGAATCCTTATGCAACGTTGGCCACCACAACCCACCACATAAAGTATTCTTTGTTATTTCTTTTCTTGCATCATGGCTTCTCGTAGCTCCTCCATGAGCTTCAACGAGGACACTGTTTCATTCAAAATCAAGCACATAGCGTTGCAGTATTTCGTCCAATCCCATTTTATACAGATGTCCTGCAATAACATAAAAGTCTTATGTGCACACCACCAATTCCTTCTTTTTTTACTAGCGTATCCCTCTGGAGACATTCCTGTAGTTAGGAAGTGGATAATGGTTGCAGAGTGATTGTCAGCGACATGCACCGCAAAGATCTACGTGTCAAGCAACCCTTCTTCCAAACTCGTAGGCTCCTCTTCTATTTCAATGCGCGACAGATGATTTGGCCCTGCATTCAATCGCCCTGGCTTCAAAATTACTTCGAAATCGTATTCCTGAAACAATAGAAGCCATCTGCATATTCCCTCCCCAACATAGGCTTGATGACTAGGTATTTTAATGAAGAATGGTCTGTATACATCTTAAAATGTCTACCTAGCAGGTAGTGTCTAAAATTTTGGAGTGCATACACCATAGCCAATCCTTCGTGCTCTATCGTCAAATAATTATTTTCAACCTTAGACAACTTCCTGCTTGAAAAACTATATAGGGTGATCCAATTCTCCTTCACCGGCCTATGTCATCACCACTCCTAGCGTAATACATGATGCATCCACATGCACATGAAATTGCTTCTTCCAATCCAAGAAGATTAGGATCGACACGGTAACCATTTTCTCCTTTAATACATCCAAACTCCACTGAGATTATTCATTCCAATAGAATGTAGCATCCTTCTTTAGTATCTTTTCCATCGGTGTGGTAATATGGGCATAACTTTTGATGAACTTTCGATAGTATCCAGTATGACCCAATGTTGCGCGCAGCTATTTAACACTCATTGGCACCTCCAAATTAATTATGACCGCAATCTTAACAGGGTCCACCATTAATCCTTGTCTTCACACAACATGACCTAACAAGATTCCAAAAGGGACACAGAACAAAAATTTCTTCAAGTTCAGCATGATCTGATACCTTCGGCATGTATCCAACATCAAGCGCAAGATTATTAAAATGTCTGCAATACAACATTATGAAAATTCAGCAAGTTTATTTCTTGGTATGCCTTTTATCAATTCTGTGCTACCTGTCACTATAAGTAGTGATAAAATTATCTGCAATATAAAGAAAAAATCCATTGCAGTACCAAGATTAACAATGGCTGACTTAGAAGCCAGAAGAAGAAATAGTCAGAAAAAGGTTGGCGCGAAGAAGTCTCAAAAGACTTCTCGAGATTGGAAAGAAGTGTTACAAATTTACGAATAGAATAGCCAGCCAAAGCAAAAAGCTCTCCGAAACCCTGATTGGTCTCAAGATCAATTAAATCTTTTTTATAAATTGTTAACATGTTGTTCAGAAAATCCCAAGGAATTCTGGGAAGTTGAAAGTCCTCAACAGGACATTATCACATTACATGATAATGGAGTCACTAGAAAAATGATACCTTGTACCCTAGGAGATGAAAAAGAGATTAGAAAACAGATTGAAGAATTATTGAATCTGCAATTGATTGAACCGAGTGAGTCCCATTATTCTTGCTCTACTTTTCTAGTCAGAAATCATTCAGATATTGTGAGGGAAAGACTGCATAGTGATAAATTACAAACCCCTGAATGTTATAACTAAAAGCTTTCAGTATCCTTTGCCGAGACAAGAAACAATAATGCAGAAGATCCAAAAGATTGAGATCTTTAGCAAATTTTGATATGAAATCTGGTTATTACCAGATTCATATCAATCCAGAAGATCGACATAAGACTACTTTTACATGTCCTGTTGGGTTTTATCAATGGCGTGTTGTTTCGTTTGGTTTAAAGAATGCCCCTACATTTTTTCAGAAGCAGATGGATTATATATTTAGTAAATATGATTTCATTGTTGTATATATTGATGAAATCTTAGTTCATAGTCCAGATTTAGAATCTCATATGAAGCATTTGAAAATTTTTCTTGAAGAAGCCAAGAAACATGGTCTTGTTCTTTCCGAAAAGAAAATGCTTCTCTTCCAAGAAAACATTGATTTTCTAGGCATCCATGTGAAAGAAGGAAAAATTCAGATGCAGCCACATGTTTTATCTAAACTCTCTGAGTTTCCTGATCAGTTAACTGATACTAAGATGATCCAACGTTTTATTGGTATTTTAAATTATGTACATAAGTATATAGCTAATCTTTCAGAAAAAACTGCACCAATTCGTGCACATCTACAATCTGGTTGGTCGCTAGAAGCCACTCTTGCATTTCAAAATCTCAAAAAAGAATGCCAGCATCTTCCTGCACTAAAGCCACCCGGAAATGGTTTCATAATTCTACAAACTGATGCCTCTGACAACTTTTGGGCAGCCGTCTTATTTGAAAGAAAGGGAGAAGGTAAGAAGCTAGAAGAATTTTTGTGTGGATATGCGTTAGGAGAATTTTTATCTCACCAAAAGAATTATTTCCCTGCAAAAAAAGAAACTTTGGCAATTTTCAATGGAATTCAAAAATTTGAAATTTATTTAGCTCCTGTACTATTCTTGATTTGAACAGACTCAATGAATTTTAGATATTTCTTAAATTCCAAGATTTCTAAGCAGCTAGCAAGAGGACGTCTTTTAGCTTGGCAAATGTGGTTTCAAATGTACGACTTTGATGTCGAATGGGTGCCAGGAAATTCTAATATGCTTGCAGATGCTCTCACAAGGGAAATGAATAAAGCTCATGGCATGGTGAAAAGAAATGGTATTTTTGATTTTCCAAATATTACTCCTCAAGATGATTCTTTAGCAACATTTGTGAAAAGATTTCAGATTCTTCAGTATGTGGCCAGTGATATTGCAGAAGAAATAAAAAAGGTTGTCGGCATGAGACTCAGACATAACCAGTGGATACAGAATTGTGAAGCTTGGCAATCTAAGAATGTTGGAATACTCCTAGGGTTGGATGAAGATTTGGTAAAGGTTTTCCCATTACCAAACATGAAGGTAAAGCTCTATTTTAAAACCCTGGATGATTACTGGACAAAGGAGTATACTGAGAAAATGATTAAAGTTTTAAAAACTTTAAATTATTATCAAATTATTGGAGTTGTTGATTTTTCTCTCTCTGTTTTTACCTCTGCAAAAATGTTGGACTTAGAAGAAATCAATATGACCGAAGGAGTCCAAAAGTTTTTGTTGTCTTTAAGAATTCCTGACTTATTTGAAGAACTGGAAGTAGCTTTCCTGCAAAGAAATGATGAGAATGATGATAATTATGTAGGAACTGATTCATTCCCACAATATGAGCTCTTTTATCCATTTGCAGATTGGGAAATTAAAGATGGGAAATGCCAGAAAACGTTGCTTGTTCATTCGTCTCAGTGTGTTGAAAGAACCTTGCAGTATTTACGAACATTTTCAGCACCATAAGATTATCATAGCCTAGAGTTCAGAAAACCAGTAGAACCAAATCCTTTTTCTCAAACATTTGATTCTGCAAGTATTGATTCTCCACAAATAGCAAATAACCCAGATGAAGTCAAAAGGATTACAGAATGGCTTAAAGAATTTGGTAATATAAAGTTACAAGAGAAGTTATCTTTGCTTCGAACTTTAGATAGATTGCAGGGATGAAAGGCCACTTTTAGAATGTGGATAAATCAGAAAGGCCTTATAACTATAAGCATTCTGCATGGTAACTGGAATGAAGATATTTCTTATCTGATAAATTTTCTCTTATCTACTAAAGTTTTTTCATCAATAGTCATTGAGATGGTTTGGTAGAGACAAAATGATATTAGTCAATACTGTAAAATATGGGTTCAGTATTGTATTGAAAGGTCAGTCAGTATGTTTCAGATTTTTAAATGGGAACTTCTAGACGATGTTGAATTATCAGTCCAAAATTTGCCTGATTTCAGAAAAAGAAGAACGGATCCATTTCTAGGAATAGAAATTGATCCTATGGCTTATCTTAATCGATGGACGAAGAAAGACACTGAGTATTTGTTTCTTGAAAAGAATCTTCATGTGACAACAGATACGATAAAATTTGATAATGGACAGCCTTCACGTGCCCCACTTAAATCAAAATCTACTTTAGCCCTCGCCAGCTCAAAAGGAAAAGAAAAAGTAGATGAAGATGCTTTAGAAAAAGAAACCATATATGTCGACACGTATCAAGATGCTCAAGGAAATTATGAAGCTGATTGGGAAGCAAAGTACTTAAAGATACTTGAGCAACAGTATCTTGATCGAGACTCATCTTCAGACTTTGATCCAGGATCGAACATAGAAAGCAACCGAAGTCCTATCGGACCTTGGTAGTGCTCCTACTTTTTGATAGTGCGTCTTCTTTTTGAGTCTATTATTGTACTAGGGAATATTGGGTAGACACCATCCAGACTAAGTAATGTTGGACAAGGACCCCCAAAGATTCTCTACTTTTCCTTTTAGTTTGTTATAAGTATGATTCTTAGATAGAGTGAAAGGCATCATCGTGCTTAGCATCGTGCTTTGAGATCTTGCCTTGAGTCTGTGAGTGCTTTGTGTGTGTAACCAGAGACTAGAGAGATTCTACTTTGCTCTGCTCTGTAGCTTAACATGGTATGTAAATTTTGCTTGATTTAATATTGAAGCCTGCTGGGCCGCCTGACTAAGGTCAGTTCTTCTAAGATCATCGTGGTAGGAGACTGTAAAGTGAGTTGGAAAAGCGAAGGAGTCGCGTGTGTCCTCGTATGTCTTAAGGATGAGTTGAAGATTTTCCAGCACACCCTTCAAAGGATCAAGTAAGTACTGAGTCCACAATCGCTACATGGCACTTTACCAGTCCAAACGTCATCCAACCATCAAAGTACCTCCAAAAACTTGTGAATGAACTCTTTGAACGCCACGATGACTACGTGCAAGAAGATCATCGACGCATTCTTAAGTCCAAAAGGCATTAGTATACTGAAAACATGCCCACTCGGTCACAAAGGTCGTCTTACTCCTGCCTTCTGGCGTGATTTTAATCTGATGGTATCTAGAAAACCCATCAGTAAATGAATAGGCTTCCTACCCTCCTACATTGTCTAGTACTTCATCTATGAACGGTGTCGAAAAAGGATCATGAACGCAAGCATCGTTGAGCTTCCTGAGATATACACAAATTCATATCTTTCCCTTTTGTTTCTTTTCCTATACTACCATTGGGCTTACCCAATCAGACTCCTCTACTAGTTCAATTATACCTGCTTCCATCATCTTATCTAACTACAAGCAGACCTTTTATTTATACTTGGGATTAAGGCGATAAGGCCTTTGCTTAATCGGCTTCGCATCTAGTTTCAAGGTAATCTTCATGATGCCTAAATCCCCTATTATTCCTTTCAAGTCTGAAAAATTTGTAGGGAACAAATCCTGATACTCACGGAGCAACTCAGTGACCTTATCTACTGTGGCATCATCCCAGTAGTCCCCAATCATCGCAAATTTCGGCTCCACTTCTATGCCAATATTCACTTATCTAGTATTCAAGGGCATGGTGGTATCTGGATTCTCTATTTGTGGTCCTTCTACTTTGTGGTGACCTTCTGCTTCTGGGATACTAATGTTCCTTGGATCCTCATCTTCTTCTTCAGTAGTCACATTGTAGCACTTCAGTGCATGGCGCAGCTGAGTGGTCCAATCTAGTTGGATCAGATCCAAGGGATCCTAAGGTATTCTGAAGATCGTTTCCTTGACCTCCTGAAATGCTTCATCAATGCATTAGAATCCATCCTCAAAGTAGAATATCATCAAGAATCCTTATCCCAAAACGTCCAACTCTTCAATGTCGTGGCGGAGCTCTATTTCTAGGTACCAATTCATTGGTAGTGTTATCACTCAGGTTGTTCCCTGCTTCCTAAAGGGAATACGGCCGAGGTAACCACTAACCAATCTTTTAGTTACAGGTCCTAGCCTACCTGCAACCAGAGAGGGCTCTC
>APFE030165677.1:184709-198344 GCA_000404065.3 Pinus taeda
AGAGGGCTCTCTCTTTATGATTTAGCTTTGTTGGTGGGTGATTTTAGGCTAGTTATGGTGTGCTGGTTTTGTTTTGAACTTGGTGGGTTTGTGAATTCAAACAGAGCTGAGGTATCAATTACAGAACAGTTTGGGCCATTGGGCAATGGAGTTCAGGGGAGTGTGCTGCTGAAGTATGTTTCTGAAGACAGAGTATTGCTGCAAAGCCAGATAGGCATCTGTGGAACAATTTTTTGAGATTAGGTAATGAAGTTATGGAATTAGTGAGTGAAAGGCAATTGATAATCTTCCACTATGCTAACAAGGGGAGAAATGAAAGAATTGCTTAAGAGAAGTTAAGAATTCTTAAACAATATTAACAGTGAGAGAATTAGTTTAGACATGAGCAATTAAGAATTCATATCCATGGCTAATTCAGAAGAAAACATATTTAGAAATAGAGATTGAGCATAGGGTGTATCCAAACAAATCCTAAGCTATTCTTTTTCTCTATTTACTATGATCATGAACATATATAAATTATTGCATACACAGAAAGACAAGAACACAGTTCAGAATAACTTATTGCTCCAACAAATGACACAGGAATTCTACAACATCACTCAGTCATTCATTTCCACCTTCAGACAGTATAGGAACCAGGAACTTCACCAGCAATTTGTATTAGCAAAAAGGTCTCAGATATACAATACAGCTCTTCTGAAAGAGTTTGACTACAACCGACCCTCAATACGTTCTTTGAGGGGATATATATACAAAAATAGGATACAAAATATCTCAATAGTGAGTTATTGTGCAATAAATTGCACCACCAACTCTCTTACAAAAAGTAAATGAAAGAAATAACTACAACAATTAATGTTGAGATGGCAGCTATATTTCTGTCAGACAACTTTTGACTTTTTGGATCAGCAAAGTTGGTTGTAGCTGTGTCTTTTAAATTTGCGTTAACTGAGCCTATTGTTTGAGTGCTTTGATGAGTCACTATATGGATGCTTCCTGTGATATCTGCGTGCTTGATCATCTGCTGACCTGTACTGTGACTGAGATCTAAATTTTCACAAAAAAGAAATAATATAGTGGAATCACCTGGGTAGAACTTCCAGCATTGCCTGCCACCAATCAGTTGGAGGTAGCTGATGTCTCCTTATTTTTACAAGTGTTTCATCTACTTCAGTATATCTGTAAAATTTTGGAGGCACTTCAAACAGATGATTTATCTCATGCTCAATAAAAAATAAATTTTCTAATTTGTCATATAGAGACTACCTAGAGGGAGGCCCTGCTTCTTCTGTGGAGCTGGTGGATGTTGTGATCTGATTCTCAACATAATTGTTGATCCTTGTGATATATTGATCATACGATAGCAGTTGTCCTGTGCCAGTCACTAGGCTTGGCAGTCCTTTATCCTGCAATACTGTCATCTTTGCCCTGAATTCATCTATTTCTGCCTTCATATCATGACAGTTCCTTTCTAGAGTTTGAGTAAAATTTCTTAAAGTCGGCACTCTTTTGGCTGTCAGGATAGTGTCTGTTCTGCTATTTATTTCTAGTGCTGCCAATTCCTCCCTAGTGTGAGTATTGAGGAAATGTATCATTTTATTGGCCTGCTCAGGCATGATTCCTAGTGTTGTTCTGCCCTTTTGTATTTCAACATGAGCTATGCCTATTAGTTCAATTTGCTCATGTATTGCCTGGATTGACCTCCATTGGTCATGGATTGATTGGCCAATTTTGGCCCAGATTATCTTCTTGATTTCTGCCAGGGTCTTTCCTAGATGCAATTCTTTTTCCAAAGCTTTCACTTTGGCTTCCAAGGCCTTTATCTCTCTCTCTGCTTCTCTACCACTGTCACTTTGGACTTGTCATAGCTGGCCTCTAGCTTGGCCAGTCTATCTTTGGCTTCATTAATTTCTGTCACCTGAACCTCAAGTTCCTTGACAGCTTTCATCAAGTCCTCCATGCTCATGCTAGATTCTGCTGCTGCTGTTGTTGCTGTTGTTGCCTCTGTTGCTGATGTGGCCATGGTAGGTACTCAGATGGCAGGAGGGGCTGCTGCTGCTTGTGTAGGAGGCACAGGGCCAAGAGTTGTAGAAGTTTGAGGAGGCTGGGAGGTTGACTCCCCTTGCTTGTCCTGCAATGCCTTTTCCAATTGTGCTTCCATTTGCAATATTCTTTGATTCATCTTCAAAAGCAGATCCATGGCCTCATTAACTTACTTCTTTTGTGCAAGTTCTGTTGTTTGAGGGTGAATGGTTGGAGGCAATTTTGCCTGCTTTCTCAGTGCAGCAATGTCATCCTCCTTTTTCTTCATAAGGGCCTTAATACCCTTTGGATCTTTAGGATCATGTCCTAGATCAATGATTATGTCTTCCAAAGTTTTTATTCTGTTGTCCTTAGCAGTGGAAGACATCCTTTCCCAATCAAGTTGTGTATTTGTATTCCTTAGTGATTCTTTTAACTGATGGGCCAGCATGGCCCTGTCTGCAAGTGTGGCATACACCATTTCCCCAGTCTATTTGTGCAGCTCTATCTGGTCCATGGGGTGTATGTCCTTGGAGAGGACCTCTAGACTTGTTTTGGTGTAGTCTGCAGATGATCTAGGCTTTGGGATTTTAGGCTTAAGATGAGTAAAAATCATCTTATCCTCCTTGATGTCATATGCTGCCATCAATCTCTGTTGCTTGGAGGGCGTTGTCTTTAAGAATTGATCATATAGTTGAACTCTTAAGAGTTCATTTTGGGCCTTGATTTCCATAAATGACCCTTTGACTCCAGCTGGTTGCTTGCCCTACTGCCTTGAGGAGGATACCTCTGTGCTTTGCTGCATGGCCTGTTCCTGCTGAAATGACCTAGTGGTAGTCTGCTGGCTGGATTCTCTTTCTCTGCTTTGGCTTTCTGCTCTTTCCTCACTAATGTGTTCTTCCTCGGTTTGAGGGTCAATTCTTGGCCTCTTGGCCTCCGGTTGCTGTGTTGACCCACTTAGAGGTGTGGCCTCCTCTCTATCTCGTTTTTTGCCTCTCTCTTCATTGAGAGGTGTTTGCAAAATTGGGATTTCGGGTGCTTCAGCTTGCTGTAAAGGGGCTTGCCCTTGACTTTGGTCTTTTGAAGTGCTGGGCTACACTGCCTCTGTCTCCTGCTAAACATCCATCACTTCTTTTCCTATTGCTGTGGTTGTTGTTGTTATTGTAGATGCCTGTTGGGTGGTCTGTGCAGCTGCAGCAAGTGGATGTGCCTTCTTCGACTTGGACTGGCTGCTTGAATATGACCTACTGACAAGAATCCAAGTCAAGAGTTTTCTCTAAATCTTTCACAGTCTGCTCCATTGTCTCCTCCTGAGTAAATTCTTCTACTAATGTACCAGGCACCCACTCATCTTGGTTAGCAAAGTGCTCAATTTGTGGATATGGACAATGTTTATAGGCTAGCAGCCTATACTTGACTCTTCTGGCACTGATAAAGCCTTTAGGGTCATAAGGGACCCACCAGAAGCTCCTTTTAAGTTTAAGTTGTTGCCCCAAGATTTGATCAGCTTCTTGCCAACCATCTTTCTTGCTCATGATGAAGGGGCCTAGGTGGTCTCTGAATTTGAGATTGGCTTTCTTCTTGGCACTATGGAAGTGTGTAAGGTCGGAATTGATGAGTTGCCTATAGTATTCCAAGGCAAACAATCTCATGGGCACATACCTTGGGAGTCTGTAAGGACAAAGCTCACAACCATAGATCCTGATGACTGTGTGATTTTGGTATAAATACCAATCACCTATTTTGTAATTCCTGGATAGCTGTAAGATTTTCTGTATATCTTTGGACAATCTGGCAGGAGGAGTCCTTTTCAAGAGGCATGTGACTGGATAGAAAAATTGGTCAATGAATTCACAGTAGGAATAGGGAGAGTTCTGGACTTGGTGGAAGACTGAAGACCAGAAGATGACAGACCTCCTCTCACCCTGTGAATCTAGCTCCTTGATGGGGCACTGGAAGCAATCTGTCTGATAGTACATGAAGAGGTGATAGATGTATGATGAATATTTGAATATTGCTTCCCTGTCTAGCCTCAGCAGTTGGTCATGTATCTTGTTGGCAATAAACTTGCATAATTGTATTTTATAGCAGGGGGCTTCCTAAGGCTATATGCAGATAACAAGACCAACACAGTTTCATCAACATGTTCATTTGTGGAGAACCCCAGAACAGAGGATATCATGTCCACCAGCAGCTTTCCTACCTCATTGAAATTTTCATATGGGAAAGGAGGTGGCCCAGAAGGCTGGCAGTCTGCTCTCATGAAAGTTTTGGCAACTGTAGCAATCTCAATGCTAGAGAGCTTGGAGCCCTCATCCAGCAAGTACTTTATGGAAAAGGGGTAGAGCAACTGGGTTTGCTTGTAATTTAGCATCTGATTGATGGAATCAGGAGTAATGTAAAAGAGGATGCTCCCGGATGGAGACTTTACAGCTCTGAGTTTTTGGTCATAATTTTTTGCACAGAGGTGAATGACTTCAGGAAAGACATTTACAGATGGCAAGAAATAGATAGGCAGATTTGACTCCCAGATGCCATACATGTCACAGTTGTCCAAGTGACTGTTCCTCAGTTGGCAGAAGGTTTGCAGGTGGTTCCTCTCTGCCACAAAATCTGCAATGAGGAAATCACTGTCCACAAGTGGCATAGCTTCAAGCTCCTTACTAGGTGGATTAACAGGAGCAACATCTAGAGCAGATGGAGTGGCCATGTTTGATATTTACTGGATATTTACTTGAGCTTAGTATTAGTGCAAAGGTTGAGGAATGCCCACTGAATTGTGCTTGAAAGTGAGCAGCTCTGAGAGTATTTTTAGGAGACTTTTTTACAGGGTTGATGAACTGTGGGGCACTCTGTTGGAAGAGACCAGAGTGTTTTGAGCTAATTAGCTGGTTTTTTCAAAGGGAATTCTAATAACAGGGATCAGTGGGCAGTTATATGGGCTTTAGCCGGTAGCTCGGCTTCTAAAATTTCTTTTTAATGGTGAATTTCGCAGAAGGGCACGGGTTTTTTGCAGAGCTTCGTGGTGTAGGGACTTTACCAAGTTTTTGGGTAGTTTTAGCGGATAATTTTGACTGTGAGGAGCTTTGCAGAGAGTTTTACAGGAAATTTAGGAGAAAAATGGCACAAACATGGGTGAAATAGGTCGACTGTGGCAAATACCTGGATTTTTCGGTGCAGGAGGTGTCAAGTTGGAATAATGGTAGGAAATTTGAGTCGACTTTGAGGGCGGCAACAGCTTGGGTGAGCAAATTCTTGATTTTGGTCGCAAACGACGTCTTCCGCATGCACAACACTCTGAAAACGACAAGTGAAAATGACACAAAACGGTCATTTCCCGACTTTTTATGCAAATTTGGCCTTTTGCCAATTTTCCGGTGATGACGTCAGCGTGACGTCATCGATGGGTCCGGGTACGGCAGGGTGACGTGGCGGCTGACGTGGGTGGCCACGTGGTGGTGACAGGGTGGCAGAGCATGTGGGCGGATGGATGACGTGGAGGCGACGTGGAGCAGCAATGGCGAACGAAGGCGCTGACATCATGCTGATGTGGGTATGACGCCACCGGGAGGGGGCAGGCAGTAAGTGGTTTCCTGGAGCACCCTTGGGCGGTAAGTGGTAAGTGGGGGGGGGCTCCAAACAACCCGGGCAGTTGACACGTGGCAGGGGTACAGCGGTGAAACCGCCAATCCCCCGGATGCTAAACTTCTGCCAACTCTCATGCGATATTGACCGCCCACCCTTAGATCGCATCGCCCACGATCGGACGGCTGGCGGGGAATGCGATGTGACAGTGCTTTAAGACAGGGGGACCCGCCCGATTAAACTAATGAATTAAATAAATCGCGCGCGGGGTGGGTTTTCAACATAGGGTTAGCAGGGTTAGTTTATAAATGTTTAATTTAAAAAGCATTACAAACCAAACTTTTTAGTGCGGAACGGGGTAAGAGGGATTAATGAGGGCGGGGATTATGGTTTTTTTATTGTTAACCAAATTTTTTAATAAAAACTCACAGTTTAGGGTGGTAGAGGGTTAATATTAACCCCTGATGGATTAATATTCCCCAAGAGATGGCTGTATAGCTATAGTGCTAGGGGGGAGGGTATTTACATAGACTTTTTGGGATTTTCACATAGATTTTTGTAAAATTAGGGAAGGGAATGCTTAGGGAGCTAAAAAATACATTAGTTGTTAATATGACATTGTGATGTGAGTGTATAGGGGCAAATGATAAGTTTTAAGAAGAAAAAATTAGGAATGGAAGATGAGTGAATTTGAGAGTAAAGATTTTTATACAAGCAATGTGGCTTCTTTCCCTTGACTGAACTTCATAGTTTGACCTGGTACTTTGTCATGGAATGAAGTGGAACAGGACACTTGAGCAGATCCCAAGGTCCTTGGGGGATGTTAATAAATGATGTTTGGGGAAAAAAGGGGGAAATTAGACATGCTTCCATTGTTATGTCCTCCAACCTCTGCCATGGTGCCAATACCCTGAATGGAATGAGTCTTGCTCTTGATAAGCCAACTGGTGATGGCCCTTCACTTCTGCAACATTACACTACTTACCCAACCTAGTAATCCTAACATTTTTCCTTCACTTGAAGTGGGTGCACTTGAATTAGAGGACCTTGATTGTTCTCTTTTTCTGTTGATTGCCCTCCTATCTAAATCTACCCTTATTTCTTCCAAGGACCCAAATTAAGCAGTTGGGCTCCTTCATTTCTCTACCTAGCTAGTCATCTATCAAGCTTGAGCTGTTTGGACAGGAAACATTCTCTATTCTGCAACAAGCAATTTAAACATGGCATGGTCCAGGTTAGACTGTTGGGCCATCCATCAAGTATGATTAGAAGCAGTATTTATAGACTGTGACACTGCTAAAAGATAGTAGTGGCATTTTGACTGGCCACTTTCTTGGTCTTTAGTTTTGGGTTCATTTTCCTTATTCTCTTGACCATTTGATTTTCGTGCCTTTTGATTATTCTTTTAAGGAATACCCTCTTTTCATTTTTTAATTTTCCTAGTATGTACACAAAATATGGAACCTTTGCAGCCTGCAATGATGAACATATTTAGCCCTTCCACTGTCAATCATGAAAGATGAAACCTATTGGTATAGGAACCTAACAGTGGCTCCACTTGGGGATGGCTTTTCCTGGAGGAAAGCCAAGAACAGCAGGTCAGATGACCTTATTTTCCTTTCCTTACTGCAGTGAATCCTCTCTAGTATTGACACCTTTGATCTGAATTTTGTGAGCTTGTATGTATTGTCTTTTGACCTCATTTGTACAAGAATTACCACTTTGTGTCTTGCTAGCCTGTATTACTTTTTATCATTTGCTCTCTTGTTCTGTAGACTTTCCTCAAATTTGTTTGTGGAGCTTTTCAATCATCTATGTCATCTTTGATATAGTCTGCTGATCATTTTTCAAAATCTGTTGTAGTTGTTCCTTTATCTATCTGCTGCAAAAAGAAAAATGTTGAAAATAGACATATTTATGTACAATATGTGTTTGTTCTATGCTCATGGATCATAATAGTGCTTGAGCATTCTCCCATTCACTGGGCCTTCCTCATTATTTGAATAATCCAGACTCTGTAGAAAAAAGGTATTATTGCCCTGCACAGCTTGAATTACAAATGGTCCTTTCCAAAGAAAGTCAAATTTGCCATGTTTCCCTTTGTCTTCCCTCCTAGAGTCCCATTTCAATACTTTGTTTCCTATGAAAAAGTCTTCAGCTTTGGTTCTTTTGTTAAACACCTTTTTCATCTTCTCTTGTAGAACCTGGGTTCTCTGATACACTTCTTCCCTTGTTTGTTGTAAGTGAATTGTTTGATTGATCCTCCTCTGGATATCATTGGGTTCATCTTGTATTTCCTGCAACAATTTGATCACAGGGACCCCAAGAGATGATGGGAACACAGCTTCCAGGCCATATACCAATTCATATGTGCTAGTACCAATAGATATTTTGGTGGTCAGCCTATCTGCCCATAGTGCATTTACCAGTTTCTTATGCCAATTCTTTTTGTTCTCCTCCAATACCTTTTTGATGATATTGTTGAGGCTTTTATTGGAGGACTCAGCTAGGCCATTGCCTTGAGGGTAATAGGTTGTTGAATGACCTAGGGTAATATGATATTTGTGACAGAAGTTGATCATTCTTTTGGATTTAAAGGCAGTTGCATTGTCTGTTATGATTTTCTCTGGGCAGCCAAATCTAGACAAGATATTGGTTTCTAGGAATTGTATGATAATTAAGTCATTTGCTTGTCTACAAGGTATGGCCTCTATCCATTTGGTGAAGTAATCAGTAGCTGTCAAGATCCATCTATGTTGTCCTGAGGATGAAGGGTGAATTTCCCCTATGAAGTCTAAGCCCCATTGTTGAAATGGTTTTTCAGTTGAAATGGGTTTGAGGGGTAAAGGCAGCAACTTCTTCTTCCCTTCAAAGATTTGACATTTATGACATGACATTACAAAATTTTTTGAATCAGTAAAGAGGGAAGGCCAATACAATCCTGCCCTCGGGATCTTATCAGCTGTTGATTTCCAATATAAGTGCCCTCCACAATCTCCTGCATGAAATTCTCTAAGGACTCTATCAGCTTCATCTGAAGTTAGGCAGTTAAGCAGGACACCTTCATGATTTTTCCAAAATAAAAAATTATCTATGATACAAAATTTTGAAGCTTTCATTTTCAAAAATCTCTTTTTGGTTCTGGATAACCCTGGAGTAGCTTGCAGGTTTAATAATACAAAACATATGTCAGCATACCAAGGTGATTGTAAGAAGGCTTGATTGATTTGTGGAGTCGCCATCTGCTGTTCGTTATCCAGTTCATTGATGTCAAGGGCTTGGAAGTTGGTTTCAGTCATTAGTTTAGCTAGCCCTTTTCCTTTTATAAGTTTTGTTGGTTTGATCTCTATATCAAATTCCAAAATTTTGGCTATCCATTTTCCCCTCTTACCTTCAATTCCCTCTTGAGTTAGAATGTCTTTGACCACTGCATTGGGCACATATGCAACTATGTGAGAGTACAAGATATAAACTCTAAAATCCTTTATGGCTTTGACAAGAGCATATGCTTTCTTTTCCATGATCTGGTATTTGAGTGCGGCATCTCTAAGGGCTCTGCTGAAAAAGGCAATAGGTTTTTCACATCCCAAGTCATCCTTTTGTAATAAGACAGCAACAATTGTATGTTCAGAGGCAAAGGAGAAAATTATAAAGTCTCTATCAAATCTAGGGCTTGTAAGAACGGGTGTTTTTGTTAAAGCTATCTTGATTTCCTCAAAAGCCTGTTTGGCTTCAACTGTCCATTTGACTTTGGCATCTTTCTTGAGCATATTATTTAACAATCTTATTAGCTCAGCCAAGTTGGGAATAAATCTTCTTAGGAAATTAATCTTTCCTAAAAAGGCTAGTAATTATTTGATGTTTCTTGGATGAGGGACTTGTAGGATAGCTTGAATCCTATCAGGGTCAATTCTTATGCCATCTTTTGAAATTATATGACCTAGGAGTTTGCCTTCTTCTAGGCCAAATAGTGATTTCTTTGGGTTTAAAGATATGCCATACTTTCTGCAAATTAAGAACACTTGTCTAAGATGTTTTAAATGTTCTTGGTCTGATTTTGAGAAGGTTGTTAGATCATCAAGGTATATGACTAAGAAATCATGGATTTCTTTAGCAAAGGCTATGTCCATTGCCCTCTGAAAAGTGGCTCCAGCGTTCTTCAGTCCAAAAGGCATTTTGACATATTTGAAAGTTCCCCAAGGTGAAGTGAAATTTGTTTTATCTTGATCATCTAGGTGAACTAGAATTTGATTGAATCCTGAGAAGCCATCCAATAGTGAGATCCTTGAAGCTCCCACTACCCTTTGTAAGATGTGATCCATTTTTGGCAAGGGGTAGTGGTCTTTGAGAGAGACTTTGTTCAAATTTCTCAGATCAACACAAAGTCTTATCTCCCCAGTTTTCTTTCTTGTGGGTACAAGGTTTGAAATCCATTTAGAAAATATTATAGGTGCAATGATTCCAGCTTCATACATTCGTTTTACTTCCTTTTCAATTAGGGGAAGAAGAACTGGATTCACTCTCCTCAAATTCTGTTTAAAGGGTTTCTGGTTTTCTTTCAGGGGTATTGTGTGCTGGATAACTGTAGTATCATAGGATTTAAGGTCCTCATAACTCCAGGCAAACACATCTTGAAACTCTTTGAACAGTTCAATATATTCTGATTTCTTGTCAGTTGGTAAGGTTCTAGAAAGCTTGACCATTTTGGGATTTTTAGTGGTCCCAATATTACACTCCTCAATTTCTGCATTGATGGGTTGCATCTTTGGTTTCTTAGGGATGTCATTTGTATCAAAAATGTCTTCTAAAGGAGTAAGACATGTGCGCAAGAAATTATCCTTTAGTTGAATTACTTCAGTTTCTTCTTCAATAATTTCATCAAGATCTGCTAGTTTTAGCTTCTGTAAATTGGCAGAGTCAAAGGTTGTAGGATGTAATATCAGATTTGTTGTTTCAGCTGATATACTTGTCTTTTAAGTTCATCAATTTGGTGTTGATCATCCCTAATGCTTGTGTCTATGTTTAAATTTGAGAATTCTTCTTTCATGGTCAAAAAATTATTTATCTGAGTATCATTCTCAAATACTTGCCAATTATCTACATTGTCTGGGACAGAAGGCCTATGTTTAATCTCAGCAGTGAACTGGTGGTTAGGCCCAAAATGAAGTTTACAGGTGCTTGCAAAAGTCGCCAAACTATGAGCATGCAAGTTGTGGCTTCTAGGTATTTTGGTGAGCTGATATTCCAAGAAGCTGTTAAGCATGTCTGTCACTCCTATCCTATAAGACCTTAACCTAGGATCATTTGTGACAAAAGTTCCCTTTATCTGTTGTATAATTAGATCTAAATCACCCAAAATGGAAACTTTGGTCACACCAAGACTCCTAATCAGTTTGAGACCTAGCAAAAGGGCTTCATACTCGGCCATGTTATTTGTACATCTGAAGTTAAGCCTATATGCATGACTTAGAGCATGGTCATTTTGAGTATTGTGTATCCAAACCCCTGCCCCTGCTCCTAGTTTGTTTATTGACCCATCAAATTCCAAATACCACAAGATCTCTTGATCAATGTTTCTTTCAATGGATTTACAGATTTGTTCAGTGGGCTGGTCTGGCTTTGGTGATTCTTGTGATATATTAACAACCTATGTTGGGTTGATCATATCAGTGATCTTTTGATCTTGAGCAGTGAAATGTTCATTTATGTGCCTGGTTTCTGTTGTTTTTAGGAGCTTGACCTCAGTTTTGGGACACATATCAGCATTGTACAATATGAATGAGTCTAGGTCTGAATGAATGGAGTAGATTGGGAAGTTTTGGGGCTTCTCCTGACTACTGACCACATATTTCATCAGTGTTTCTCGATATAATCTCTTTGGCTGGCCAAAGACTGAAATTGTGGCATATGAAATGTCTAGTTGCAGAGATCCTTGGAGTTTGGCACCCCATGATCTTGATAAAAGCATACCATATTTAGGTGGAATGTCAGCTACTACCACATCCATTAAAATTGTTTTTGCTGGATATTGGACTAGGGATACACAAAGGTCTTTGATCAGGCCTAAACATCTCACCTGGCTGGAATCAAATGAAAACAAGTCTTTATAGGGTCTGGTGATGTCTAGATCAAGTTTTTCCATTACTGATTTGGGCATTAGATTATGGGAGGCCCCTGAGTCAAACATGGCATTGTGTAGCACCTTGTCATGGATGTTTAGGCTAACATAAAATGGAGGGATACCTCCATATACTGATTTGCCATTGACTTCTGAGCCAAAAATCAGCTATGGCTGATCATCCAGAATATTAACTGCATCCCTATTCTCTGGTACTTGTAATGATCTATTAATTTGTTTTCTGACGACCTCATGTTTGGCTAGTTCAGAAAGAGGAATTTCTATTTTCAGTTTGCCAATTTCTGTTTCTAGATTGAAAGTCTTTTCCATCTGAACTTCTATATTGTGAGCAGCAAGTTTTTCCTTCTCTGTTGAATTTTGGGTGACCTTGTCCTGGTCAGGTACACTGTTTTGGGGTATGCTTGAATTGTGTCTATTTGCTAGAGGTCTGCCCAAGGTCTCTATTGGAAGAGATGGTGTAGATGTAGGATTTACTGGAGGCTGTATATCAGATACATCTTCCACTATGACCTCCCTTTGGAGTTTTTTATCTGAGGACTCTGTTAAGACAGACTTATCACTAGATTTTTTGGGCAGTTTGGTGTGTGTTTGTTTGGTATTCTCAGGTACATCTATGGTTCTACTTCTTAACTTGTATTGTTTGTGTACTTCATAGACTGTTGTGTCATACCCTTCTCTGAAATCAAATGACTCACCAGATTTTGTTTGGAATTGTTTATATTCTTGGGCTTGTTGATCATCCTGTGTTAAGAATACTTGTTGTTCACTGTCCAAACCCATTAGATTGATGTGGGGATCTTCTACTTGTTCACTAGTGGTTGAGGCCTCTGCATAGTTTTCTTGGAATGGAGGTCTAATATTCTGATCAGGACCAGTCCTCCCAGCATTTGGGTTTTGGTTTTTTCTAAAATTGGGATTCCTAGTAGTGTTGCTTGTTTGCCCTTCCCAAGAGGACTTTCTCTCCATGGTCTCAACTCTATCCCCCAACCTCTCCATACCCTTCATGATTGCATCTAGCTTTTGGTCAAAGGTTGAGGGTTCCACTTTAAATGTTGTTCTTCTCTCATTTTTTGCTCTGGTTCTCTTGGCAATCAGGTTTTCCTCCACACTGACAGCTATATTCTGCATGTCTGCAAGACTTGGAGGTGCTCTTTCTCTTAATTGATATGCCATATCTGAATCAAATCCATCAGGGAATTTGATCAAGGCCATATCAGGCGGAGGCCTTAGGTTCTGAGGAATGGCATTGTATACATTGTTAAACCTAACACAGTAATCTTGAACTGTTTCTTGTGGACCCCTTTTCAAATTATCATACTCCATTAATATGTGTAGAGGGTCTTTCTTCTTTTCCCATCTGTTTAATAAATTTAGGTATAGAGCATCAGGATTGAGTATGGACTGAGCAGCCAAGGACCTAAACCAGGTCCTTACATCCCTTGTTAAACTTTGTACAAAAATTTTCATTCTTACATCTTCATCATCTATTTCATAGTTCTCAAAGTAGTCCTGCATTCTCTTGGTGTGTTGTTGGGTTGTATAAGAGCCAGTACCATCAAAGTAAGTGATCTTGCTTTGATAGTCTTGGGGCATAGCCCCTGGATTTGTAGGCAGGTGTAAAGGGGCATATCTGTTAGCCATATTTGCAGGGATAAAAGGGACAGCAAGAAGGAGTGGAACAGCTGGAAGAACAGGGATAATAAGAGTAAGGTGTGTTGGGGATGGAGGAGTGGGGATGATCCAGGTGGATATTGCTGGCCACCTACCAAGTCCATCTGGACCCCCATCATTGTTTCTCTCAGCATTTTCAGTTTCCTTAATTGTAGCACAACTTACTATTTTTAGCAGTTTTTCGGATCCTGAACTTCCGGAGCCGTTTTGAGGCC
>APFE030165679.1:2967-44780 GCA_000404065.3 Pinus taeda
ATAAACCAGAACAATTTCGTAGGGGCCCATCCAATGGGTGGTAAACTTGGCTTTATGATCTTTGTACTTAGAGTCAAAAAGTAGAGCCCAGTCACCTTCCTTGAACTGATTCTTCTTGATATTTGCATCATGCCACTGCTTCCTTTGCTTTTGCATGAGGATGGTGGTCTCCTCTGCTTGCTGCCTCATTTCATCCAACTGGTTAAGCTGCTGGATTCTTTCTTTTTGTGCCTCATCCAAGTCAATCTGTAAATCAGCAGCCATTTTAAAAGTATGTATCTGAAACTCAATAGGAAGCATTACCTCTTTGCCGTACACCAACTGATATGGTGTAAATCCTGTAGTATCCTTCTAGGTGATTCTGTAAGCCCAGAGTGCATCTTTGAGCTTTTCTTCCCAATTCTTCGTGTTCATGGCAACAGTCTTAGTAATGATACCCTCCAAAGTTTTGTTTGTAGATTCCACCTGCCCATTGGCCTGTGGATGGTAAGGTGTGCTTTTCCTATGCTTGATCTTATATTTTTCTGTGATGTCCTTGACTAACTTGGAGGTGAATTGGGTACAGAGACACCAAACATGAAACCCCTGTTTAATGGCACTCAACAGTCATGAATATTTATTATAAGCATGCAAAGTAAAAATCATAAGCATCGTCCATAGCAATGCTTTACAAAGCAACCCTGGATCGAATCCTTTACAGGATATGATTCACAATCCAGATGAGGGTTTGTTCAAGTGCATACATAGAAATCTAACAACGCATTCATAAACACAAACGTAAGCATCAATTAAATCCCTGTGCATATAAATCGATATCAAATACCATTCAAACGCTCTGACTGTAAAATGTAATTAAAATCACAATGTAAACGTAATTAAAATATCGGTATACCATGCACGCAGGGCCCATCCGCGTTCTTGGCACACCGAGATTGTTACTCCACGATCACAGTATTAAACAACGCACGGAGATTATAATGCAATCTTATATTAAATCAAAAGCTCTGTTCTGAAGCGACAAGAAATGTATATGTAAAACGTAAAGGTCTGAAGTGTCAAAAGGTAAACTAACATATAACCAGGTTCGGCCTTATAATTCATACGGTTCACATCCTTTAAAAAATGGATGTTCATCCATGGGCGACTGTTGCTGCTTTTACAAAAATGCAAAGATGTTCCCATCCTAACTTACACACATAAAAACAAGGAAACAACTAAAAATCGAATTGTTTGTAACTGTGTGCTGTTGCTGCCTTTGTGCCAACATGCCATAGTTGACCAGGCGTTGACCGCGCATATAGGAGGGATGTTTCCGCTGCGGGATAGGTGCTTGTCCATGCTTGGACATTCCACTTTTCGCCCATACCTTTCGCTCTGGCCTGACTGTCATGCCACATGTCAAACGATAAGCCATTTACAGGTTGTTGAGACTTCATGTAGTTATTTAGGCCAAAAATCCTAATTTATTAACACAAAACCCCTAAATCAATTTAAATGCAATTCAACAACTATAAAACTATTAATTAATCAATTTCCAAGGCATTTGAGGGATAAATGATGAAAAGAGGTAGGAAATGGTCATGTTTTGGGAGGGAAAAAGGGGTCATAGAATGGTACCAACAAGATGATATACGAATCTATAGAAAGCCTTGGAAAAATCATGTCCAACATTTTGACAGGGTGCTCAAACTATTGGAGGAGAAACAATTATATGAAAAAACCTCCAAATGTTTCTTTGTAGTACAACAGGTCGAATATTTGGGTCATATTATATCTCATGAGGAAGTTAAGGTAGACCCTAACAAAATTAAATCCATTAAGGAATAGAAAATCCCCACAACCCTAAAGCATTTTCAAGGATTTTTAGGGTTGACAGGGTATTATTGCAAGTTTGTTAAGAATTATGGGAGAATAACAGTGTTTCTAACAACATTGGTGACTAAAGATGCATTTTCTTGGACTCTAGAAGCAACTAAGGCCTTAGAACATCTTAAAGAGGAAATTTGCAAAGCACTAGCCTTAGCTACACCAGACTTCACAAAAACCTTTACTGTGGAATGTGATACCTCATGAAATGGAATTGACATTGTTTTAATTCAAGAAGGAAGACCCATTTCTTTTGAAAGTCATATAATCAAGGGAAAGTATTTACACTAACCTTTTTATGAAAAGGAAATGTTGGCAATACTACATGCACTAAAGTAATGGCGACCTTACATAAGGGGAAGACACTTGAAGGTAAAAATAGATCATGATAGTCTCAAATACTTTTTGGAACAAATATTATCTTGAAAAGAGCAGCAGAAATGGGTCACAAAGATGTTGGGCTATGACTTTGAAATCATCTACGAAAATAGGAAGCAAAATGTTGTTGTAGATGCACTCTCAAAAAAGGATGAGGATGTGGAAGCATTTCTCTATGCCCTTTCTATTATCCAACCTCATTGGGTAATTGAAGCAAGGAAGGAATGGAAGAACGATGAAGAGGTGTGGAAACTCATTCAAAAGTTGCAACATATCCTAGTACATCTGAAACATTTATCTCAAAAAATGATTCATGATGGTACAAATATCACTTATATCTATGTAAGAATTCTCAACTCAACTAAAAGATTCTTTTGGAATTTCACACCTCCCCCTTAGGAGGGCAGTCAGTATTTTTAAAAACTTACCACAGGGCCAAGAAGGATTTTTTTTGGGATGGCCTTAAATCTGATATTCAGAAGTTTGTTGCAGAATGTTTGGTTTGCCAACAAAACAAAGTTGAGACAATTAAAACCCTGTGTCCATTACAACCTTTAGCCATTCCAAGGTAGCGTTGGGAAGAGGTCTCAATGGATTTTATCACAGGCTACCCAAGTCCGAATGAAAGTGTGTCATCATGGTGGTAGTTGATAGACTTAAATTTATGCACACTTTTGTGCATTATATCATCCTTCTAAAGCCAATACAGTTGCTACTACATTTATGGAAACAATTAAAAATCTACGTGGAAATCCAAAGATTATTGTAAGTGACAGAGATCCCATTTTCAGTGGAAATTTTTGGACGAAATTATTTTCTTGCCTTGGTACTCAATTAGCTCATAGTTCATCTTCTCATCCTCAATTTGACGGAAAACCAAGATAGTGAACAAATGTTTGAAAGGATATCTTCGTTTCTTTTTATCTAATAAAGAAACATAATGGGTCAAGTGATTACCTATGGTTGAATGGTGGTATAACACTTCCTTCCATACTGCAGCAAAAATGACCCCATTTATAGCACTGTATGGATATCATCGAACGTCCATCACATCATAATTAAGAGAAAATTTTAAGGTTTAAGTAGTGGAAGATCACATATAGCATCAACAACAAGTTATCCAACTCTTAAAGGATAACCTCACTCTAGCGCAGAATCGAATGAAACAACAAGCACATCAACATCGCAGTGAAAGAAGTTTTGATGTAGGTGGCTGGGTATTTTTATGGCTACAACCATACAAAAAAAATGTCCCTAAAGCAAGCTAAGAAGGACAATAAATTATCAACCAAGTACTATGGTCCTTACAAGGTGTTGTAAAATATTAGTACTATGGTATACAAATTGGAGCTGCCTACATCTTCTCAAGTACACCCAATTTTCCATGTTTCATGCTTAAAGAAGGTTATTAGTGACAGGTTCCTAGTTCAAAAAATATTTTCAAAACTTGACGAAGAAGGAAAAATCATATTGGAGCCTAAAACAGTCTTGGAAACAAGAACTTGGAAACTACATAATCGATCATTTTCAGAGTATCCCATTAAGTGGAAGAACTTACTTGTTGAAGATTCCACATGGGAGGATGAGAATTTTATACAGAAGCATCCAAAACTACTTAAGCATTAAGGACAACGTTTTTTTTTGAAGGAGAGGGGCATGTTAGGTCCCTATAATACTAGTGTATCCCCCTTATTGTTATTAGTGTAGCCCCTTATTGGTATTGTAGCCCCCATATTGTTATTGTTGCTCCCAATAGAAGCCCACTATTGTTATTGTTGTGCCCTTATATTATTATTGTTATGTAGGCTCTGATTATATTGTGACCCTTTAGAATCCTATATATAGAAAGGAGGTATTTTCATTTGAATCATCGAAGAATTGTTCATTTATGTGATGTAAAGGAGGTTTCCTCCTCAAAGAGGCTAATTTTCAAGTCATTGATCTATCTTTTGTTTTTTTTTTGTGATATGGTTGCATAACAAAGAAAAAGACTAAAGAATCCGAAGTCAAAGACTTATACTATTGATTCTTCTCTTACATATCCTTCTAAGACTACTATTTTAAGATTTGTAATTTATGTTTTGATTTCTAGAGTTCGTAGAACTAATATATCTTGTTAGAGATTTTGTGTTGTTTAAGTTGTATGTATCCCTAAAAAGGAATAGATTAAGAGGGAACCTTCACCATTTTACCAAAATATGAGTATATTATTCTTGGTTTCATCTTTCATGTTTGGTTTCCTCCTCACATTGAGATTTGTTTATATTCTATACTCATAATCCTTTCTTTATATTTTCCTTGGTAGGAAAGCTTGCAGAATACACAGAGCTTATGGATGGAACTTCAAAGTAAAGTTTTGAGTCATGAAATAAGCTTTAAATCCCTTCAGAATTATGGTTTATGAGGTTTGTTAAAGAATAACTCAAGGTATATCTTAAACAATAAGTTTCGTTGCAAAGTTTTCTTCATACAATAGGTATGATCGTTCTTACTTGAAATTTACTTTCTATTACTAACATATTTATGTTTAGGGTTTTGAATCATAAAGATTATTGTTAGGGTGATTAGTAATTAGATTGAACCTAACCTTATTATATTGTCTCTTTTCATTTTTGTGAAACCCTAACCTTTAGGGTTCACTGTAAAAACCTATCCTTTTGATACTAAGGGTATACCGATGTTAATGATGAAACCCTAGTATATTTAGGGGTTGTTGATAAAGTCTAGAAAATATAATGAGATCATATTCTTTTGAAGTTTAGGGTTTTTATAATGTCATAGTAAAAACCCTAGGCCTTTAGGGTTTGCTTTTAATGTCTAGGTTATATAATGAAACTCTAGATTTTTTTGGGTTTGGTGATTTAGGGTTTATGAACAAAACCCTTGTAATAGCTAAAATAAGGTCCTAGGAATGTAACTGTAGGTGAATATTCTTCCGTATGATCAAAACCCTAGCCTGGTCAAGATTGTTATCTAATTTTGGAATTTGATGTTTGCATCTAGGGTTTACAACAAAATCATAGAAATAAATTGATATAAGGAAATATCAATGAAACCCAAGATATGAAATGTTAGTATTATTGATATACATAATTTGACTTTATTGGTGAAATATAGGGTTTGTAACAAACCCTATTATAGTTTGACATCTTGGTTGATTGACAGCAACAAACCCTTGGATTGATATCTTGATTAAGTTGTTAATATCTAAGGCTTTATGTCTCGAAAATGGAGCCTAAGGTTTGTGACAAAACCCTAACAAGACGTTGAAGTCTAGTATATAAAAGATGTGACCCTTACTAATTATGAAACTAACTAGGTTTCAATATTTCATGTCTAAAGTTTGCATGTAATAACATGATTTTGATATAATTGACTTCATGTTTATGTATATTTGTATTTGGTTGTACTTGCTATTAAAGTTTTGTAGGTACATGATCTTCAAGATGTTGATAGTGTTCATAATTGAATATGATGTTAATGATGAGCATGATGAAGGAAGCTATAAAAATTTCGATGATCAAGATTGATGGCCCAGCCCTCGTGCTGACTTGGACAAAAGGTTGTTTTGATTTATTACAATAATTAAATGTATGGTTTATTATCCGATTCTAAGGTACTTGAGGAGGATGTTTTGCATGTGACCGCGTACAATTTCTCTATGGAGCAGGGCGCTTGTCCCATCCTCGTTTTGTGTCCTCCTGCTCAATGTGTAACCCTAACCTCTATTCGACTTGGTCATTTTTCACTTAGCAAGAAAAGAGCTCTGTGTGGCAGCATTCTGGTTTGGTTCCCCATTGAGGGTTATGAACTCGTTATTCCGACACGCTGCTGGTCCTTTGGACTGTAACTCGCTCAATGGTAAACTTTGTATGCTCTGTTTGTATTTTTCAATGGGTCCGTTGTTTGTTTGCTGGTCGTTTGATGGCCTTGGGTTGTTTTCAAACACTCTGCGACTCTATTTGGTGGGTATCTATAACCCAGTGTTTTTGTACTCCTTTGATAGCACTTAATGTTTAAACATTTGTGCCTGTGGTTATGGTTTGTTGGTTCTGCTATTCATTTGGTCTTTTGGTTATTTGAACGCTCAGGTGGCGGCCACGAGGTGACCCCGTTCTCGGCCTCAGCTCACCAATTTACAGGTAAGATTTCACTCTAAGCTTCAATGCTATTTCACTTTTCCTTCCGTCACTGACAGGTGTGCTCCCTTGTGGTCAGGGTCCCTTGCAAATCCGCTGCCTGTTGTGGTTTCTTTCCGCGTACAGTAATCCCTCTCTCTCCGGTAAGCAAAACCCCTTTTATATGTTTTCTCTTATACTTCTTCTCCTTTGAGGTGATTTCAACCTATTATCTAACTCTCTGTGGGTGATGCCTTTAGGTGGAGGGCGAGTGTTGGACACTGATCTCAGCTCCTTTGGCACTCCACTAGACCGGGTAGGGTCTCTCCATGGTCTTGCTGTTCATCGACTGTTGTTATGTTATGTAGCACTTGTTTAGGTTGCTTTGCTGTAGATTTCGGTTATTGTGAACTTTGGTTAGTGTCCAGTTCTGTAAATGAATTCAAGGTTTTGTAACTACGAGTATGTTTCCAGGGTTTGAACCCGAATACTCGATCTTTGCTGTGACGTTATCTGGTTGATTTATATATGTATATATTTGGGGTTTCGAACCCAACTCTCTGTTCTCCTTGAATATGAATCGTAACTTGTCTTAATTTATTTCTTGGATTTGTCTACTATGTAGCCTGTAGCTTAATAGCGAATTTTGTACTTGTAAAAGAAAAAGTGGTTTTGTAATTGAATAGTTTGCTTGTTACCTGGTACTCATCTCTCGGTCCTTGTTGTCTTTGCTTGTCCTTACAATCTGTCACAGTATCTCTAGCATACGAATGTCTGCTTCTGTCTTGGAAATGTAATCAATATGTTTGTTTGGAAATGCACTCAATGAAGTTGTTTAGAAACAGGAAAAAAAGAAACTAGTTTCACATGGAATTCAGATGGCTGTAAAATAACACTTATAAATTCTTTATTGCTCTTATACTATGATGGGAATCAACCCTTACAGAATGTTTTCTTTCCTCTTTTGTACTACTGTATGAAACAATTTGTGAAACTGCCAACAATTAGTTTTAGTTAGATTCTCAACCGTTCTTCTAACTTATCAAACTAATTCCTAAATACTAACTTGAAAGAAAAATGAAAATGAAATTACAAAATGTAAACGACTATTGGGCCCTAAAAGATAAAAATTCTTAGAAAAAATAAAATGAACCCAGGTGCTATGACCTGTCAACCAAACAACCTGTAACTTGTAAGACAAACACTTGTCTTCCTGTTTACCCTGAGCTGGATGCTCCTGCATTAGGCTCCCAAGTAACGAAAAGTCATGGCTCCATTCCATGAGTTCCTCAACAGAATAGCCTTCTTGCTGTATCTGTGCCGTGTCAAGCCACGAATTTCCCTCAATGGTACGGTTCTTCCACTTGACAAGGTATTGAAGGTACTCTTTCCTGCGAGTGCGTTTGGCCACCTGTGTGTCGAGAATTCTCTCGATATCAAGGGGCTGAACCGTAGGCATTTGCCTCATCTAATAACCATTCTCAATCTGGGTGTCCCGTTCTGGCCGTGCTGCACTGTCGTCTTCAGGACTGGCAGTAAATGGAAACAGATCTGCCACATTGAAGATGGGCGATATGCTTATACCTGGTGGTAGCTGTAATTCATAGGCATTGGCAGAGAATTTGTGAAGAATTTTGCAGGGGCCAATCTTCTTGTATTTCAGCTTGTTATATTCGCCCTTAGGAAATCGTTCTTTGCGTAAATGCGCAAGGACTTCGTCCCCTACATTAAACTGTACTTCCCGCCACTTTAAATCTGCATCCTGTTTATATCTCTGACTGTTGTCCTGCAATTTCAACTTTACCTGCTCGTGTAAGTTGTTCATTGCCTTGGCGAAATCTTCCCCGTCAACACTCCTCCTTTCTAATTTTCCTAGATCTCGTAGCTCATGCACTTCGCGAGGATGCATGCCATACAAAATCTGAAAATGACTGTAACCCGTGCTACGGTTTGGTGAATCGTTATAAGCGAATTCCGCCTGAGCAATCACACGATCCCACATCCGCGATTTCTCTCCAATCAAACTTCGTAGCAGGTTTCCCAAGCTCCTATAAACCACCTCCATTTGCCCATCAGTTTGTGGGTGATATGCGGAGCTGAAACTCAACTGAGTGTCCAACTTCTTCCACAAGGTGCACCAAAAGTGCCCTGTAAATTTTACATCCCTGTCTGAGATAATGGACCTTGGTAAGCTGTGCAACTTGACGATTTCCGTGAAAAACAAGTGTGCTACGTGAGTGGCATCATTGGTTTTTCGACAAGGAATGAAATGCACCATTTTCGAAAACCGATCTACTACCACCATCACCGAGTCGAAACCTCGCCTTGTCCCTGGTAGACCCAAGACAAAATCCAAGCTGATTGAGTCCCACAATCTACTTGGAATAGGCAGTGGCGTGTAGAGTCCTGCATTCTGGCTGTGTCCTTTTGCCAATTGGCACACTTCACACCTAGTCACATATCACTGCACGTCCCGTTGCATCTTTGGCCAGTGATAAAAGTGTCCTAACTGTTCTAATGTTTTGTCTATGTCAAAATTCCCGGCTAGACCTCCATTGTGCTCCTCCCGAATGATATTCTCTCTCATCAAACAATTGGGAATGAATAATTGTCCCCCTTTAAACAATAGCTTCTCCAGTAAATTATAGTCCAACCATGAACTATTGTTTCTCAGCAAAGGATTCTGATAGGCTTCATAAGCCTCTTTGAAATCCGCGTCGGTCTAATACAAGTCTTTTAAATGCTCAAAGCCCAACACTTGTATTGTACTCTCCTGTAAGAGCAAAGCTCTTCTGCTCAACGCATCTGCCACCTTGTTGGCCTGCCCGTTAATGTGTTTCAACACAAAAGTGAAACTCTGTAAATATTCGACCCACTTAGCATGCTTGTGATTCAACTTATGCTGTTGCATCACATATTGTAGTGCAGACTTATCAGAAAATAAAACAAACTCACTCCCCAACAGATATTGTCTCCAATGCTTCAGTGCTTGGACGACAACATAGAATTCTTTGTCATAAGATGAGTACTTCTGCCTGCTCTCATTCAACTTCTCACTAAAAAACGCAACAGGTTTGTCTTCCTGGCTAAGTACATCTCCAATGGCTGTACCGCTTGCATCACAACGGACTTGGAAGAGCCTATTAAAATCAGGGAATCTTAGGATTGGCCTCTCAGTGATTTTTTCTTCAATAACTAGAAGCTCCTCTCTGCTGCTTCAGTCCAATGGAAAGGCCGACTCACCTTCTTAATAGTATCCAACATAGGCGCGCAGATTCCACTAAAATCTCTGATAAATTTACAATAAAAACTTGCCAACCCATGAAAACTACGAACCTCAAATAGGCTCTTTGGGGATGGCCAGCTAATAATAGTTGCAACTTTTTCTGGGTCCATCCTTAACTCGTTCTCTGCAATCACAAAACCCAGATAAACCGGTTCTCTTTGAAAAAAAGTACATTTTTTTAGATTTATCAGCAGCTTATTCTGCTGCAATTTCTCCAACACACTTCGAACATGTTGAAAGTGTTCCTCCTTAGTCTTGCTGAAAATTAATATATCATCAAGATACACTATCACAGACTTTCCAATGAACTCTTTCAACATTTCGTTCATCAGTCACATAAAGGTACTAGAGGAATTACTTCATCCGAATGGCATTACCAACCACTCATACAACCCTTAATTAGTCTTGAATTCTATTTTCCATTCATCCCCTTACTTGATCTGGATCTTGTGATAACCGCTCTTCAGATCGATCTTCGAGAAGTATGCTGCTCCGCTGAGGTAATCCATCATATCGTCCATCCGTGGCAGTGGAAACATGTACCTGATGGTAACCTTATTGATGGCCCTCGAATCCGTGCACATTCGCCATTCTCCTCCTTTCTTGGGAGCGAGAACTATCGGAACTGCGCAACTCTCCCTTATCAACCCTTTATCCAACAATTCCTACACCTATTTTATGATCTCCTCGTTATCTTTGGGGCTCATCCGATATGCTGCCTTGTTCGATAGACTTGCTCCAGGTATAAAGTCAATGTGATGACTAATACTCCTCTTAGGAGGCAGTTTATCTAGTAGATCATCCACTACGATATCACTAAACTCTTGCAACATCTCCTAAATTTCTTTTGGTAAATCTGAAATTTCAGTGTGTAGTAACACTGTCTTTGGCCTCCTTACTACAACATAATTCACTTCACTGCCTTCGATCTGCTTTAAAAACTATTTTTCACACACTAATAACACTTTTGTTCCACTTGTTTCTGCTGCTTCCTCCTCCTTGATGGGCACAAGTGTGTGCTTAATCCCATCCTTGAAAAACTTGTAGCAGTTTGTCTTTACATCATGCACTACCTTCCTGTCATACTGCCATGGCCTTCCTAGTAGTATATGACATACGTCCATTGGCATAATATCACAAATAACCTTGTCTTTATACCTGCCAATATGGAACTCAACTTCACACTGTTCATCAACCAACAGCTGATGGCCTTTCTGCAACCACGATACCTTGTAGGGAGTGGGATGCTTTAGCTGCTTCAAACCCAGATTCTCTACCATCTCTGTGGTGACTAGATTATCCGTGCTCCCACTATCGATAATCAGCTTGCAACATTATTGTGCGACTTACAAACTGTCTGGAATAATGCCTTCCTTTGAGTTTGTTCAGCTGTCTCCTTTGCTGGTTTCAAAAGTACTTTATTCAGAACTAAGGCTTCCCTTGTTTTTGGCATATTTTCGGCTTCCTGGAGTGGTGCCTTTGCTTCCTCCGACTGTGCAACATATGCTCCTCTTTGACCAGCTTGTTCCGCTTCATGACACTCAAAAGACTTGTGCCCCCACTTGTGACAGCTGTAGCACTGATAGGCAGCCCCCCTGCCTTAGCCATTTCCCCTGCCTCTCTGATATGGCCTTCCTCCTCTAGTGCTGTCTCCTTTTTCCACTGTCCCTAAAGTTTTAGAACTGCTGCCCTCTTCACTATTGTTGGCAGTTTGTCCTCTGCCATAGGATTGTCCTCTTCGTTTGAAAGTTCCCCGTCCTCTCCTAGCATTATTTTTTCTAGTGATCTTCTCCTCTGCCTTCATGGAACTCTGGTAAGATTCCTCTATATTTTTTGGGGAAAGAATTCTTATCTCATCCAATATTTCCAATCTCAGGCCATTTACATACCTTGTTGTTTTTCCCGAGGTATCCTCCATGTAACTATCTCTTAAATTTACTTGGTAGAATTCTTCAGTATATTCTCGCACTGTCATTCCTTTTTGCTTCAAATTCTGCACTTGCCGATGCAGAGCAATCTGATAATCTTTGGGAAAAAATCTGCCTTTCATCTTAGCTACCGTTCTTGGCCATTTCTTTATTGGCAACTTATTCATCCTTCTTATTTCTGCTTGGACACTGTCCCACCACAAGGCTCCGTGTCCTTTCAGCTTGGTTGCAACGGACTTAACTCTCCGATTTTCGCTGATCTCTTCACATTCAAAATATTTATCCAACTTGCTAATCCAGTCCGATAGAACTTCTGTGGACAAGCTGCCATCGTAGTTTGGAATTTCTGGCTTAGGCTTGCTGCTAGCCAATAGGATCGACCTCAAAAATTTAATTTCTGGTCCTTCCTCATTTGATTTGTTTGTCGCAACTATAGCTTCTTCTTCGCTGTCATCTCCTACCTTCGGATCCCTTCCCCTTCCTGCTTCAACTACCTCCAAACGGGCAGTAAGGATCCTAATTTCCTCCCGCAAACCTTCCCCTGCTGCTCTCCGAGCACCTCTTCCACGACCTCGTAGTCCAACTTCCATTTCTCAGGAAAACTCCAAATCTTTCTCTGATACCAAAATTTGGTGGCCCAGCCCTCATGCCGACTTGGACAAAAGGTCGTTTTGATTTATTACAATAATTAAATGTATGATCTATTATCCGATTCTAAGGTACTGGAGGAGGAGGTTTTGCATGTGATCGCGTACGATTTCTCTATGGAGCAGGCACTTGTCCCATCCTCGTTTTGTGTCCTCCCGCTCAATGTGTAACCCTAACATCTGTTCGACTTGGTCATTTTTCACTTAGCAAGAAAAGAGCTCTGTGTGGCTGCGTTCTGGTTTGGTTCCTCCTTGAGGGTTATGAACTCGTTATGCCGGTACGTTGCTGGTCCTCTGGACTGTAACTTGCTCGATGGTAAACTCTGTATGCTTTGTTTGTATTTTTCGATGGGTCCGTTGTTTGTTTGCTGGTCGTTTGATGGCCCTGGGTTGTTTTCCAACACTCCGCGACTCCTTTGATAGCTCTTAATGTTTGAACATTTGTGCATGTGGTTATGGTTTGTTAGCTCTGCCATTCATCTGGTCTTCTGGTTATTTGAACGCTCAGGTGGCGGCCACGAGGTGACCCCGTTCTTGGCATCATCTCGCCAATTTATAGGTTAGATTTCACTCTAAACTTCAATGCTATTTCACTTTTCCTTTCATCGCTGACATGTGTGCTCCCTTGTGGTCAGGGTCCCTTGCAAATCCGCTGCCTGTTGTGGTTTCTTCTCCGCGTACAGTAATCCCTCTCTATGGTAAGAAAAACCCCTTTTATATTTTTTCTCTTATACTTCTTCTCCTCTGAGGTGATTTCAACCTGTTATCTAACTCTCTGTGGGTGATGTCTGTAGGTGGAGGGCGAGTGCTGGACACTGGTCTCGGCTCCTTTGGCACTCCACTAGACTGGGTAAGGTCTCTCCATGGTCTTGTTGTTCATCGACTGTTGTTCTGTTATGTAGCACGTTCTGGATTCAGTCTTTTAGTTGTTTAGGTTGCTTTGCTGTAGATTCTGGTTACTGTGAACTTTGGTTAGGGTCCAGTTCTGTAAATGAATTCAAGGTTTTGTAACTACGAGTATGTTTCTAGGGTTTGAACCCGGATACTCAACCTTTGCTGTGACACTGTCTTGTTGATTTATATATGTATATATTTGGGGTTTCGAACCCAACTCTCTGTTCTCCTTGAATATGAATCGTAACTTGTCTTAATTTATTTCTTGGATTTGCCTACTGTGTAGCCTGTAGCTTAATAACGAATTTTGCACTTGTAAAAAGAAAAAGTGGTTTTGTAATTGAATAGTTTGCTTGTTACTTGGTACTTGTCTCTCGGTCCTTGTTATCTTTGCTTGTCCTTACAGTCTGTCACAGTATCTCCAGCATACGAATCTCTGCTTCTGTCTTGGAAATGTAGTCAATATGTTTGTTTGGAAATGCACTCAATGAAGTTGTTTAGAAATAGGAAAAAAAGAAATTAGTTGCACATGGAATTCGGATGGTTGTAAAATAACACTTATAAATTCTTTATTGCTCTTCTACTATGATGGGAATCAACCCTTACAGAATGTTTTATTTCCTATTTTGTACTACTGTATGAAACAGTTTGTGAAACTGCCAACAGTTAGTTTTAGTTACATTCTCAACTGTT
This sequence comes from Pinus taeda, assembly GCA_000404065.3. NCBI lineage: Eukaryota > Viridiplantae > Streptophyta > Pinopsida > Pinales > Pinaceae > Pinus > Pinus taeda. Next base: position 16,778 of record APFE030165679.1, read on the forward strand.
CTTCTAACTTATCAAACTAATTCCTAAATACTAACTTGAAAGAAAAATGAAAATGAAATTACAAAATGTAAACGACTATTGGGCCCTAAATGATAAAAATTCTTAGAAAAAATAAAATGAACCCAGATGCAATGACCTATCAACCAACCAACCTGTAACCTGTAAGACAAACACTTGTCTTCCTGTTTACCCTGAGCTGGATGCTCCTGCATCAAAGATGACCTTGATGCCATGAGAAATAAATGAAGCCTTAAAAGATTGAAGTCTCTCCAATCACTACAAGGAAAATAACTTCTAGTAGAGGTTATAACAAAGGTTTTTAGTGTTATAAAATTGGCAAAAATTGTCAAAAAAACATCTGCTAAAACATTTGTTTGTGATAGCGATTGTTTTAGCAGAGTTTATAATAGGATTTCATGACAACCGAAAACATATGGGCGGCTAGAGGTTTTAGCAGATGTTTTTTGCAGTGTGTTTCATGGAACAGGTAGCACTGGTGCGCTACATCTATAAACACAAGGGTATACATACATAACTAAAATCACCAAGGCATTAAATGGAAAGAACATCGATGAATGACGTGTATATGGCCACGATGCTTATATATCAAAAAAATCCTCGAGGCATTCTTTGAAGGAACGACATTGGGGCACACAGAAAATAATTTCAGTCCTAGTGATTTTGTTTAAATTCGTAGCGCTGATGCATATCATTTGTATAAACGCATCGGTGTGTATTTTTATATAAAAGGACTGATGCTCTTAATTTTAATAATGCACCGGGGCTGGAAATAATATTTTGTAGGACCAGGGTGTTAGTTCTATGAAAGAAATGGTGCATTAAGAATTACAATGCATCGAGGCATTAATTGCAAAAAATACCAGTGCTTGAAGAACTAAACACCATGGTGCTCTCGTTTTCCAAAATGACACCGTTCATGCAAAAAGATGCCATTAGAATGCGTTTATATAACATAATGCACTGGGTGCAATTTTATGTTCTGGATGCACCAATATTTTATATGAGAAATTTTTCTTTTTCTTTTCCAAACATCAACCCGTGACAAGCATCAACTTGTGATAGTGCAATTATTTTGATTTTTTAAATCAGTTTTTCATTGAAAAATCAACATATATATCTTATAACAATATTCATATAAATTAAATTTTGATTAGTGCATTTGCATATGATATTTGGATTAATTTGCTATATTATCAATTTTCACCTCTCTTCATTATAATATTTAACTATCCATATATTTAAGCAGTGGTGTAACATTTCACAATGACATTGGATAACACAATAGAATAAATTAAAATGTATTTTATTATATATCAATAAGAGACTCTTTGTCATACAAAATGAGATTGTTATTGGTAACTCCTTGTATTTCAATTGGGACACTATGCCTTTTACATTAAACAAGATGTTTGATATTCACAAACAATTATTTCAAAAAATACAACAGTTTGCATTGATATCCAAATAAATCATCATTCTTCATTGGAACTGATGTTAGTGCTCGAGAAACTTCCATGACTTGGGTTATTTGGAGGAATGTTTGATTGATTGCATCTATTGTTTCTGTCTTCTTGATCTTTCCATTTGCAAACATAAAAATAAAGTGTAATGAGTGTATCTACATTGATGAGAAAAATGAAAAATGAAATAAATAATATATATCAATGTAAATCGAATAATAATGTACCATAGCAAGAAGTGACTTATAAACTGTGCACATGGTTTCAAAACCAAGTCTTATGCTTTGTTGCAACTAGTCTTCTGTTGGCGTAGTTCCATACTTCGTTTCCTGCATGTTTTAAACCCCATTATAAAATCATATATTTAATATAAAGGTTTTTTTTGTTCTATTAATTATACACTTAGAGAAGTAAAAAAACATAAATATTTACAAATTCCACAATTAATTTTTGTTATGCCAACATATATTCACAACCCATATTTAACCCAATGTCAGTCAATTCTTCTGATGGACCTTCTTTGTATGTTACCACCTATTTGAAGACATTCAAGTATGGTTGCTATAAAACAACTTAAAATAGACAAAAATGAAACCTTGAGTTGCTTTTTTTTGGCAGAAAAATCAAACTTTTTATTAAGAGAATAAAAAGTTACATTTGTAGATGCTAGAGTCATTACTTACACCGTGTGATAAAAAAATAAAATCGCAGAGTGGCTGAGTAGACGAAAACATTAACCATGAGCATATTCAGAAGTATCTAGAAAAAAAACAAAAACGTCGGGTCTCTCCATATTTTGAAGAAAACAACCCTCATAAGTGTTGTTTCAAAAATAAAAACTATAACATATAATATCCAGAAATATATACAAGTTGTATCAACAATATAGGACTGATAAACCTGTATAAAAAAAACCCAAGAAAATAGTGAAAGTAAATAAACATGCATATGAACAATCATCTGTTGAAAGGCTACTGATATGATCCCTGGATCCTTCGTTCTTTAGTCTCTCTTACATTCCATCTGCCTAAAAACCTATTTCATGCTCTCCTTAGAAAGGAGGTCTGCCTCAGAGTTCCATTTCGTGTATATGTGGCACACATAAATGCAGACAAAACCTTATTTTAAATGTAAAATTTCTACAATGAGAGGACCAAAATGTGATTTTGACATCTTTGAAGTTCATTAAACTAATTTATCACATTTATGGAGTCACCAAAAATTAGTACTGTAACAACCCCAATTTCCCGGATCCAACATAATAATAATTTCAAAGAGAGGAGTTTTACATAATTGTTTGTTCGAGATCCAAGGCCAATCAAAGATTTTAAATTCCTTTGACAATTAATGTGTATAACCAAACCTGCCCCACATTTGTTCTGAGCATCAGATGCTCCATCAAAATAGGCCCACGAGATTTGTGGATTTTATTTTTCCTTTCTAAGTATTCGGTGAGATGGAGATGCTATTGAGGTTGGAAGGAGACAGAAAATAACATCACACTTAATAGCAATAAGGGAAGGGGACGAATGAATGTCATGAAAAACATTAGGGGAATTTTGAAGTCTAAAATGGGCCTCCTAAGAAAAATTTACAACCAAAATAAACTTTATAAGAACCAACAGGATTCAAGATGATGATGTCAATCATGGGGGATGATTCACCATTTTTGGAGTAAAAAAGTAAAAAGATTAAAAAATAATCAAATAATAAAACTACTTTTTCAACTTATATCCCTAAGGTTTTACTCAAATTTCGAGTAGCAGTACTCACTGGATGCAAAATTTCATTCATCATTCAAGGAGTACCCATGTTGCATACTTTCAATGGACCTTGCTACACGAAAAATGATACATGAAAAAAAGTGATTGCAATAACGTTTTTCATGTATTTCTCATTTTTCATGTAGCAGGATTCATTTAAAGTATGCAACATGGGTACTCGTAGGATAAGAAACAAATTTTGCATCCAACGAGTGTTTCTGCCCGAAATTTAAGTAAGCCCATAAGGAGATAAGTTGAAAATACGAGTTGAAAAAGTAGTTTTTTCTTTTTTCCCTCTAAAATTTGATGATGTAATGTAATCTTATTTTATTATTTCCACAATTATTTTATAATTTCCTTAAGAGGCCCATTTTAGACTTCAAAATTCCCCTAATGTGCATTTGTTTCTTGCAAGCCAAATCCCCATGAGATTATTGGTGGGACATTTCTCAAATTGAAACCTTAAGTTGTTATAGGGAAATATTAACAATTATAAGGAAATATTAACAATTGCTCACGCACTTTGATATAAACCATTTTCTTCCTCCTTGTCCCGTTTTATGTGCTGAATTAGTTCCATTTTCTTTTATTTTCAACAAGAAAATACTTGAAAATTAATATTTAATGCTAAATTATTTTTTTATACGTATAAAGTCAATTATGATTACATACATTTAAAACATATTGTTGTTGAGATGGCTCATTGTGTGATGCAATTATGTCTATTTCTTTGACCATCTCTTTGTACAATTTTTTTAACATTCCTATTGACATGTTTCACATATCAACTTCTTGATCATTTGAGATTTTCATAATCTTCTCGAAAAAAAAGTAATAAAGTATTTTTATATTTATATGAAAACTAAATATAACAAAATTGATATTAATAAATGAATGGTTTGCAGCAATATATACATATAATTTTAGAAAATAATTTTAGTTAGGAATATTATGTTTTGAATGACTTTTTTGTTGTTTTATATTTTTGCTATTGCAAGTCTAACATGTCTGATTGACCATTGCTCTGGAAACGCTTCTCGTAGTTTAATTATAATTTGGTTTTTACAATCATTGGATTGATTTTTGTATTGTAAGTGGAAAGTACATTTATACACGTTCGTTCCATTATACCTCTCATAGTTTTGTAAAAAAACTACCCCTTTTAATTAATCTCCAATACCACTCCAAATGAGCTAAGGACCAATTGATCGTCATTTACATGTTTTATAATTTTTCTTTTCTTATAACAACATTGAGCTTTTCTTTCGTTATTGCTCCCTGCATAACATTAAACATATGTGAATTAATAGATTTTTGAAACATGTTATCTAATATTTTAAGTATATTATTAATGAAAAAAAGAACTCATATTGAATAGTTTTTTTCGTTCACGTGATTCATCCTTTTGCAATTTTTCTATCAGGCTTTTATGCTCTTTTGCATTTAGATTATAAATAATCTTATCGACCTTCTTCATTTTGTGGCTTTGCATGACACACCCTAGCTAACACATATTAGTTAAACTTACATATAGTTCAAACATATTAATTTTGTAAATAATTTACAAAGAACTTGTTTTTTCTACCTTTTTCGATGTGTTATCATTGTGTCGAGCAATATTTTTTTTACTTGACACCTTCTCAAACATTTTTTTTTATCAATATACAATATGTACCATTTAATACAGAAGTGATTAAATATATTTTACACATAAATAAAAGAATTTGTAACAAAAAAGAGCTCTAGTAACTGGTTCGATTATTCGACCCAAACACCCTAGTGCATTTAGCATATTAAATGCACCAAACGTTTAATTGTTCAGCACCCACAACGAAAATTATTACTTTTAAATAAATTTAAATTATGAAGGTGCAATTTGTGACAATAAAAACATTGCCATCATAGTAAAAAATGAACACAAAAAAATAATAATTAACTTAACAGTGCTATTTGGAAGAGGCGAGCTGGTGCACTATATTACCCCTAACACACCGATAAATATACCAAGTTTGGTAAAAACCGATAGGGTTGATAGGATTCGGTGCAATAGAAGAACCACCAACACCAGTGCATTAGATTACACAAGGGTGCACTACGAAATGAACATTATTTAAAAAAAACAGACCAGGCATTAAATTGTTCCACATCTTCAGTAAAAAATAATTTTTTAAAATAATTTTAAATTATAGCGGTGCTATTTGGAAGAGACCCGTTGGTGCGTTATATTACACTAGGAGCAATGATGAACAACTTTGATAGAACCGACAATGTTATAATAGATTGGTGTGTTGTATTACACAGGGCACACTGATGCGTTATATTACACATGGTGCACCGTGAAACATACATCCATTAAAAAAAAACAGACAGGGCCCATAGGGTTTGGATCTAATTCAATAAGTGATCCTTTTACTTTAAATGTCAAACATTGTACATATAATAAGTACACAAACCCATTAAATCTAAATGCCTAAAATGAAAACCTTGATTGTGAAGTAGTGGAGGGAGTTAATGACTAAGATGAAATTTTGCAGTCACATAAGTAAGAAAAAGTAAGGATTTAAGGTAAGTATTGAATTTTTTTGTTTTGTTTTGTTTTTTTATTTTTGTTTTTAAGTAGATTTAAATAAGAACAAAGATTGTAAATTTTTTACTAGTAAAATCAATAGAAAGTTTTTTATTACACTGTTTTTAATTTTTTTTAATAGATTGTGAATAAATCTAACAAAATTTGTAAAAAATTTTAACAATAAAATTTAAAATATTTTCTATCCCTATTACAGAGGATGGTGTGATTTGATATTTTTTTCGTTCTTCTTTTTTGGGGGAAAGAAAAGGTAAGGTATTCGTGAATAAAAATTGGGTAAATAAAACTACCGCTCAGATGAAGGTGAGTTGTGGAGATAGAATAATTCCTTCTTTCGTGTATCCTGGTCAATGCACCTTTAGAAGGGTTTTGATTAAATTACCATACCTTTCAAATTTTTATCTTTCTGTGGTTCCAAAATATTTTGCTGCTTCACAGTGCTCACAGTATGTCTTTCTTGCAAATGATCTCTCTTTTAATTAAACCCTAAGAAAAATTGTAAAAAAAAATATTAGTAAAATAAACAATAAAATTTCAAAATTTTGTTATGCATGGGTTTAAGTGAATCACCATATTTTTTAGTTTTTGATCTTTTGAATAATTCTGCTGCTCCAAAGTATTTTGTTGCTACACAATGCTCCTGGTATGTATCTCTTGCAAATCACTCCCTTGAAATTTTGGGAAAAATAATGAAATAATGAAAACTTTTTACTATTTAGAAAAATTTATGAAATAAGATTTTGAAAAATCAATTGCTGCTCGTTTTATTTAAAAAAAAGAAACAAAAATCACATTTTTTGTTTTTTCACTTTATTCGAACATCTATGCGTTCGATAGTAAAGTGCATCGATGCATTTAAGAAAAACACACTGACTGCCGAGGCGCCAAATTTTTTCAACACACCAACATTACGAGTGCACGAAATTTTTTCAATGCACCATTATGTTATAAAATTTATTTTTTTTCGAAATACCGAAACAATGTGATTAATTTTTTAACGCAATAATGCAGTTTGTATTTAAATGAATCAGTGGTGTAATTGTTATAAGAGCACCGAGATGGTTGAATTCATTTTTATTTTCTAAATTTCGGAAACAAGTGCGCATCGGTGCCATCTTTTATCTAAATAGACTAGTGCGTTTTGGTGCAAGAACACTGATATGATAACATATTTTATATTTTTCGGAATACCAAAAAACAGAGTGTAGGTATTATTTGAATGCCCTGGTACTGTTACGATTTAAACACATTGATGCGATTTGTTTTGATAAGTACGCTAGCAGGGTTTAAAAGTTATCTAAAATTTTATTTTCACATAAATTGGCACATTAATATCAAACTATCCTTTAGGACACATCTACATGAATTACAATAGTTCATAATATACATTTTCTGCTTAAAGTCGTCTTATTCTTGAAAAATAGTTTAAAAACTATATTGAAATTCAGATTGTGGTTATATGGTTTTCGAAATTAATTTTAGATATGCACATGAAATTTTATTTCTGATTTTTCTCAAATACAGGGACAAAATATCAATAATATCAAATGACCAATTCTTCAAATTCTAGCTCATTCCATATTGTTGATCAAATTCCTTCACGAAGTTCTCCCTTTTCATCTCCAGTAAGTTCATATTTTATTTATATTTTGATTATCTAATTGTTTTTTTTTTTTTTTTTTTAATCTGTGTCAATTTGAATAAAAATGTATCAAAATTTGTAGGATTCCGATTCAAAATTGCGTTCAGATGCAGAAAATATTCGTCCATTTCAAAAATATCGAAAGCTCTTATAAAGAGCAGCATATCGTAAGAAGTTGTACTGAAAATGGACAACCTCTTCGCCCTGCCAATTGGAACATGGCATCTTCCAGCCACAATTTTGGATCAACGATGGTAATAATTGTTTAGCATAATGTTATTTCAACAAACTAATTGCATTGAAATACTTACTAATATCACTAATATTGTACTAATGTCATTTACTATTTTTTGAAATTAGGATTCTAGTGATGTCGAGCAACCCACCTACGATCTTCTGGTGCACCCCACTACAACGTCAACTTGAGAGAAGGATGCATTAAAAGCAAGATTTGGAGAGGGAGCATAAAAAGAATGATTGAATCAACCACCTATTCAAATCCCCACTACGTCCAGATTCACCAATGAGGAATGACTACAACAATAGTAGTTCTTCATCACAAGTTGGCAATTGAGGCAATCAAATAGAGGTTGGTATGGATGATTGCTTACGGGATAGGACTGCCATGGAAGCAATGTTGTTAGATGCATTCCAGAACGATGAGCTAGGGGATGATGCTCATATCGCTGATACCTTATTCGAAAGCTTGAAATCTACTTCCACCACCCCTCTCTTTGGATCTAGCGGCAAGTCGAAGTCTACTCAGTTGGGGACAACGATGTTGTATAAATTGAAAGAAAAATTTGGCATATCAAATGCATGTTTCTTGAAAATATCGAGGTAATTCACCTGCATGATTGATTAAGTCCCTTATATTTTGAGAAATCTTGTCACACAATCAACATTAAAAATGGTCGATTTTATGAACGTTAAATATTGACATTGTACAAATATATTCCCCACCAATTGCAGGTTATTTAATGATAAGGTTATTCCAAATATAATGTCTTGCTGGGTAGTTGCGAAGAGGCAAATCAATTGTTGAAAATGTTGGGTGTTGAGTACATATCATGTAATGCATGTCCGAATGATTATATTCTATATAGAGGAGAATATGCAGACAAAGGGATATATACAAAATGTGGACATGACAAGTACCGTAATTCAAACAAAACGGGTAAATCATATGGTCCTCCTCATAAGATATTGAGGCACATACTTATAATCCGAAGGATTCATAGACTATTTCGTTGCTAAGAATTAGTTATGTTGTAGGGGTGGCGTGCCTCACACAAAAGTGAGTCAGGAGTTATGTGAATCCCAACAGATTCAATATCCATGAAGCATATAGAGGATATATGGTCTGAAAAATTCAAGGATGAAGTACGAAGTCTACGACTCAACATATCCATAGATAACGTCGACCCATATTCCCTCCAAAACACCAACTATTAAGTAGTGATCAATAACAATACCCCCCATGGTTGTCCGTGAAGAATGAACATCTTATGTTGGCTCTCATAGTCCTTGGTAGAAGACAAATGAAGAATATGGATGTCTGCTTACAACCACTGGTAGATGAATTAAAATAATTATGGGAAGGGATACATGTGTACAGTGTATCAAGGCACATCACAACAGAGAGGAATTTTACATTGTATGGAATATGTGCTTACACCAAACACAATTATCTAGGCTTAGGACTTTGCTATGCTAAATTACATTTTTATTGATTTGTTTATATACGTAACAATATTGTTTCACATATTAATTTAATTTTTTGCAATTGTTTTGATCTTCATGGTTACTAACGTGCCGACCCGTATACAATAATTTCGTAGGTCTTGTAACAAAAGAGTATCATGGATGTAAATGTTTTGGACTTTCTTTGAAGGCTAGGTGGTCTGATCACCTACAAAAACCAATGTATGATTGTTCTAGGGTATTCCTCCAAGAAGAGCACCTTTACAGAAGAGCAACATATGCTTTCAATGGTAAACCAGAGAGAAACCAAAGGCCTGCAATAATGACACCAATTGGATGGCTTAGAGTATATAAGAGAGTGAAGGAGTTTGCAAAAATGTTCAATTCAAATGGGGAGCCTATGTTCGATGATGCATAATTATTCGACACATATGTTGAGAAATATCCCATTGGGATGAAACAAAAATTTGTCTTTTATGAGCTCGCTTATTTGCAGAATACTAAGATTGCCCATTTACTAGATCCCATGCATATATTTAAGAATGTTTCGTATTCTTCATAGAGGCACATATCATCCAAAGAAAGTGACACATTGACTGTTACGAGAGATCTTATGTCTTCAAAAACTAAAAGAAACAATAGCCAAGACAAGAAACTAGAGGAGAGGCTAGTACCTCTTGGTCTTTCAAAGAAGGTGATGTCCTATGGATTTTAAAGAAAGACGATCTTTCTTTGGCAAAGGAGGTTATAATGAGTGTGAGGGTACCTTCTTTATATGGGTCTTCACTATGATGCTACTTCATTGTGGAAGACCATTTGTCAAGGTTGAAATCACATGACCATTTGAACCTTCTAAAGGTACGTATGTAAAATAAACATGAATTTATTATTTTATTTTTTATTTTTATGTAATGGGATATTTTATAATTAATTTTTGTATAATTTACTATTTACTGTTGAACCTTCTAAAGATATGTATGTAAAAAACATGAATTTATTATTAATTTATTTTATTTTTATGCAATGGGATATTTTATAATTTATTTTTGTATAATATAGTATTTACTATTGAATTGTCATTATCCTATGCTCATGCGTGGGTGTGTGAACCATGACTTCCCCCAAGACCTACGATGTGCCATATCTAAATTATCTACATTTGTACGTTGGATCACATCAAAGGAGATTCATATGGCTATCATTCCACGTTGTCGTCAAGAGATAACTGAGATTGTTTGTATGTTTGAGAAGGAACTACCGATGAGTTTCATGGATTTACAGGTTCATCTTCTAATTCACCTAGTAGATGAGGTTGAATTAATTGGGCTAGTTTCCTGTCGTTGGATGTTCTTCTTAGAGAGGTACATGAAGAAATTGAAAGGTTTTTTAGCAAAGTACAAAACCCAAGGGGTCTATAATGGAGGGCTATATATCGTATGAGTCTTTCTATTATGCTAGTGAGTACATCAAGTAGATCGATAACACACTAGGTGCAACCATTTGGGATAGAAAAAGGGATGAAGACAAAAGAGAAGGGGAGCTTCTCGAAACGAATAGAAAGAGACACATGATAAAGAGTAAGCAACTTATCATTTGTCAAATTTCTATACAATAACTATTCATATTGAACTTCATAGTAATGCATATTTTAATCTCATACGTGCTATATATATGTTGGTTTGGTATCATCAGCGAATTCAAAAATTAAATCCATCAACATATTCATTTTTGACAGTATGGAAGCAAAACAACTGTGGGTCACATTGTACAAACAAAAGAGGAGGAAATGGGACACTGCCAGGAAAGAATTCAAACGGTTGAATGTTAAAAGTGTGCCTTATTTGGATCATTTAAAAGAATATATGCCAATGACACACCCTAACAATTGGGTTTCTGATCAAGTCAAAGAGAAATACGGTGCATTTGGTCATTTCTCGCTTGCTTAAGAGGATGCGCTAAACATAGTGATAGGGTACAACAACTCAATAATTATGATATCTTTATGTACAATTTTAACTTCATATTGCACCTTTGAATTGTAACATCAATATGTATATTTTTAATTATGTTTGGGTTATTAGACACATGACACTGTGATTTTTTTCACTTTTTTGTAGGTGCATTTGTTCCCATCTATGTGGGCCGATGGACATCATTTTCAAATAAAGGATGCTGATGATGGATGCATGACACAAGATTGTGGAGTGGAAGCCGAGTTTGACCAATCTATACGTGCTAGCCATTGCAATCAAAACCTACTGCAAGGGACACTAGGTTAAGTTGGAAATATATAAGAGATCATTCAAGTGGGCCTCTCTTCGTTCCAATGTGTTATTTTTAGGTGCAAGTGGTGGGACACCTTTGATAAAAATAATCTAAAGGAAGATCGCGATAATGGGATAATATATATTAACTCTAGAAATATGTGGCATGAAACTGGAGAGCCATATGTTTTCCCAAAACACTACAACTTGGTGTTTTTTTACCTAGATGTGTTGAAAAGGGATTGGTGGTTCGTATTAAGACAAGACTCTAGATCAAAACATATTTTTGAGAACAACATTGTTATCATGCCAAGCGAGGAAGATAACCAGGGTGATGAAAATGGAGAGTGATATGTACTTATGTTATTTCATCATTTATACTATTGTTGTATGTTTTTGTTTTCTTTATTCGCTAATTATATTATTTTTTTATTGGTCTTGTTGACATTTTATAATATAATTGGTAAGATTCACAAATGTTTTTACACATTTTTTTTTTTTTTGTAGTGGAAACGTTTTTACACTTAAAACTAAGTATTTCCAATTGTGTACAATATATATGATAATAAAGATTCAAGATCATGATTCTTTTCAAATAGGAAAATGAGAAGAAAATAGTGAATTTAGAAACAAAATTGAAGATTTAGTCTCGATTTAGATACTTATTATATTATTAATCACTTCACATTTTTTTTCTTCTTGTCGATGAGATGCAATAGGAACTGCTATGATTGGAATGGCTACTAGCTGTGTTGACTGTTCTCTTTCCTTAAGCAGTTTCTCCATCCCAATTTCCATATCCTTGATTTGCCCATTCTGTTCAATAATAATCCTAAACATGTCTTCTTTTTCTTTCTCTAGCTGCCCAACTTCTTTTGTCTGCGAGTCTTCAGTGAATGGAAGCTTGAGTTGTTTCTTTAGAGTTGTAATGTCAACGTACTTTCTTCTAATAATCTCCTCTACAACTTTCACATTGATGAGATCATATCTTGGTTTGATTACCAAATCCTCTAAAGACTTGATTTTTGTGTCTTTAGCTAAGGAAGATATTTTTTCTACCTTGACTTGGGACTGAATGTTATTGACCGAAGCTTGTAGAATGGAAGCTTCCATTGCTGAATTTGTCAAGGTAAAATATAGCATCTCCCCTGTTTGCTTTTGCAAGTCCATCTGATGAATTGGATGGATTTGATTAACATTGAAGGAGAAGATGGATTTTTTGTAATCATCTAGAGTTTTAGGGAAAGGAACCTTATCTGGGAGGAAGGCTATCTACATCTTTCCTTCCTCTGTGTCGAAGGCAGAGAGAAGCCTATGCAATGATGACGTTGTTTGTTTCCAAATCTGTGAATAAGTTGTAGCTTTTAGCATCTCATTCTTCTTTTTAATTTCTCTATACTTGGAAACTATATTTGGTTCAATTTGGCCATGAACCAATTCCCCTGATTGAGAGGAATCCAATGGCTCTTAGGAGGCCGAAGAGGATGGAGATCCTACAAAAATATCTTCATTCTTGGTAGAAATATGGGGGCTTGTCAAAACAATAGTGTACTGTATATTTTCCTCCTCCAAACATTCTCCTGCTGGATTGACTTTCTGTCTCTTCTTGTAAATTTTGAATTCCTTTCCCTAGATTTCCGTGGCTAAAGGGAATAGATCTTCTCTTGGCCTCTTGTCTTGCTTCTCCTATGGTGTTGGAGTCTGTGATGTTGTTGTTGAGAGTACCTGTTCTTCTGCCTCCTGTAAATTATTCTCCTGCCATTGATCCTAATTCATATACTTTTCTATTTCTGGCCTGGGAGTATGAGTGTAGGGAGTAGTCTTCTGTTCTACTCTCAACTTTGAAATTATTCCCAAGGGGTCATATGACTAGGTAAAGCTAAGTTTAAAATTCATATGCTTAAGGAGAATATCTGCTTTTTTGGCTGTTGTCCTGGTATTGTAGATAAAAGGCCCAACCTGTGTTTTAATCATGAATTGAGATTTCATCTTGGTTGCCACAAAGTGCAACTCATCCATGTTAATCATCTGTCTAATATATTATAGTGAAAAAATTCTCATAGGGACAAACTTGGGCAACATGTATTGAGGCAATTCACACCCATACACTATGATCTCAGTGTAATTTTGGTTCAAGTACCAATCACTTGTCTTGGTTTTCTCACTGAGATGTAGTTTTTTGTTTTTTTTTTGTTTTTTTGTTTTTTTTTTTTTTTTTTTTTTTGTTTTTGTTTTTTGTTTTTTTTGTTTTTGTTTTTTTGTTTTTTGTTTGTTTTTTTTTTTTTTTTTTATTTATTTTTTATCTCAGGTCCTATCCTTAGTTCAACATCACTATTCAATAGACTAGATATTGTATACAAAAATTGGTCAACATACTCACTGAAGGTGAATTCATTGGTATGCTTCCTTACCAAGGAAGTCCAATGAATCTCAAATTGAGCGTTTCCTTGTGCATCCAATTTATGTGATGGAAATTGAAACCTGTCTGCCGATGGAATAAAAACAAATAGATTAGAACTGAAGCATACTTAAAAACTCATTCTATAGAAAAATTTAGGAACTATTCATGGATAGCATCTGCTAGGAACTCATTGTAGTTGAAGATGATTGAGGGATTTTCATCTATTGAGAAGACTGATAAAAACTCTATGATGGCCTCATCAACCCATTGATCGGATTAATACCCCAGTAAGCAAGAAACTATGGAGATAATATACTTTGTCATTTCAGGAAACATGGAGGATGAATAGGGGGGATTTTTCTTAGGCAATTGGGCATCCTCAAGGAGAAATGTTTCAAAAATCTTTGCTCTGTTAGGGAAAGTAAGGTTCTTGTAGAATTCCACAAGGGAATCTACTGAAAAAGGTTCTAGAGAGGCAAAATTCTGAATCTGAAGCATTTGGGAAATGGAATCAGAGGTAATTGTGAAAAGAACATCATTATTTTGGATTACAATTGCCCTCTAACTGGGAATGTATCGGAAGTGGCACCATGAAACGAATTTAGGGAAATGGTGGGTTTGAGGAAAATTGAATTGGGGTAGGAAGGAGTCCCATAAACCCAATTCATCATTGAGATCAATAAACTTTTATCTTAACCAGTTGTGGAGTTCGTAGAGGTCGAACACACAACTGGTTTCAATAATTTTAACTAGAGGTTGATGGTCCAAGTCAATTATAGGGGGTAGAAGGGGGTTTTCAACTATGAATTTGGATTTACCCTTAGATGGCATACTGGAAAGAAAATAATTGGAAAATTGAAATCACCCAGGAATTGCGTGGATGAAGACTGGTGGCTTGGTGACTAGTTACAATGGCAGTCTGACTTGATGACAGGTTTTGTGTTTCAATGTGCTGGAACAATAAAGGGGAAGGCCAAGAGAATGTGTTTAGGCTTTATTTATAAACGAACTCATTTACCATTGGGATTAATCCGTTTAATGGAAGGAGTCCATTAATATGGGAACATGTAGGTTATTAAATGGTTGTTTTAACAGTTTGGTGACAAGTGAAATAGAGAAGTTCCATGTGGCAGGAGTGTATTGGCGTGGGAGCGGGAAGGGATGTGACAACAAAGGGAGCAGAGTGGAGGAGAAGTGGATGAGGGGGTGCCATGTGGCGAGACAGGATAAAGAGGATTGGGGACGAGAGGCACCATTTGGCAGAAGAGGAGTGGATCGAGGGAGTGCGGGGTCAATGGTCATTTTAGGCGGGAAGTGGAAAAGGTGCATTTTGGAGGGGGGGGGCTATGGGGGGTCAGAAGTCGGCTTGGGGTGCGGAAACGTTGCAACAAATGGTATGTGCGTGAAACAACTTTTTCGGACCCGCCCTCCCCGCCCCCGCCTTAGTTAACTGTCGAAGGGGCCGTGGGGGGGGTGAGAGGATGGGGTGCAAGGGGGTCTTTGAAAGTCATCACCCCATCATTGATCTAGGCGGGTGAGATCCCGACCCTTTATTTTAAGGCGACTCTTATTACAAATCGACAAAAGTGTCGTATCACAAATTTTTTATTATTAAAACTACTAATCACGATTATATAGTGCAATCAAATAATTAAACTAACTAAACTCAGTTTAGTTAAACTAATCTAATGACGCTTAAATGGAACAATTAAATATTTAAACATGTTTTTAACTCTAATGTAGCATTTAGACTAGCTGCACATTATTTTTTGATTTTTCTACAGGTATTTCATCATATACTTTTAGTTTTTGAAATGAAGTGGCATTTGAACTAGCTCACTTATTGGGGCTATTTTCATTTCTTCATATTTTTTTATTTCTTTTATTTTTTCACACACACACACACACACACACACACATATATATATTTTCTTGGAAATAATTTGTAGAATGAAACATTATTTACAATATTTAATATAAAAATCAACAGATAATCATCAATTTATCCTATAAAACATAAGACTCTAACATAAGTAACACAAACTAATTGTCACTTTTTGCTGGAAGTATGTGCCTAGTATGCCTAGTACCAACCCTAAATATTTTTATTTCCATATACACAACTACCAGATTCTTGAGTTTCTATCAATTTTCTATATCCTAATAAACTAAAGAACACCCCAACATCAGATGCAAAGTTTCTTTTTAAAAGGGAAACCCAACATATAATGCCTTGAAAGTTTCTTTAAGCAATTTCAGTCAATCGTTTGTCAAGACTTGATATAATCTGTTCCATGCATCGAGTAATTTATGTTGAAGCATGTGAAAGTGGAAACATTTTTGAGGTCTACATCAAGAGGGCATGAATATATATTTTACAACAAGATCTAATGCAATAGAAAACAATTATCCAACCAACTGTCCTGGGATGGAGCCCTCTCCTCCTCTTGAATATAACACCTGACTTGGAAGATTGGCCATGATGATTAGACACTTTTTGGATTTCAATTTTGCTTATGCCCGTTGAAATACTTTCACTAGGGGTCTATATATTGACTTACCTTTTCTGTTTTTGAAGATAATTTCTAATTGCAAAATCCATGTTTGAAACTTTCTTCAAAACTTATTTAAGTGGTATATAACATTGATAGCTTTCAATCTAATCTTAGAACATTGATCAATTCAATTGCTTGTTTTGTTAAATAATTTTGTAGTTGGTTATTTTATTGCAAAATTAAATCTGTAGTTTATTGCTCATACACAACGTTCTTATGTGTTCTTCGAGATCTAAAGAGATGGTAAGTAACACAAACTAATTGCCACTTTTTGGTTTTCAAATTTGCAGGTTTCATGCTTGAAGTATGTACCTAGTACCAACCCTAAATTGTTTTGTATCTAGACACACAACTACCAGATTTTTTAGAGAAGTGGATGTTGTTTTCCCATAAGTTCTAGATCAAAAAATGAAAGGCATTTTTTGTTGGTTTATGTAGCCCCTGATTTAACATGTCTAGGTGTAGTTCTTTAGCCAACTTATATGGTATTTGAGTGCTGTTTGAAGAGGTATAACGACATATGAGGCACTTTTTTGAAGACCAAGCACAATATCCAGACCAGGAGATGGGGCACATCTGTGATATAACCAACAACCTGGGCACATTTTCCAGGGTTGTTATGTGCCTTAGTTACAATAGAAAATAGAGCATTCTTAACCGTTGTTTCTAATGCCTGCTGACTAGGTAGAGAGAGCACATTACTTAATATGTGCTCTACCCATTTGTTGTGATACCCCTTATTCAGGGATTAAAACAACAATTACTCTATTAGAAAGTGTTTTTCAAATCAATCAAGACATTGTGTCAACTCATAATCCATCCTTAGTTTCACTGCATCTATTAATTTGTTGTGTCTAATATATAAAGTGAGACCCTCAATTTATAGCAAACTAGAAAGGGCCCAATATTTAAACTATGAAACGAAACTGTATCTAGATAATGATACATTCTCCAAAACATTGACCTATATCTATGATACTATGTGTCACCTCTGAAATATGGTGGCAGGGACTTGTTGCCCTGCTATCCTCCTTGTTTGAATTAAATTTGGTGTAAACTTTTTATGTTATATTCCGATGATCATACTTATCATAACAATTTTTTTTGGAAGTATTATAATTGAATGATATAAATATTTGAAAATGAATAACAATAATATTTATAGATAATAGGCATAAACAATTAAAGTATTGTAAAATAAGTTAATGATAGGTATATGGATCAGGTATAATAGGTTAAGGTAGTGTAATAGATAATGGGCATAAAGAATTAAAGTATTGTAAAATATGTTAACGATAGGTATATGGATAAGATATAATAAGTTAAGGTAGTGAAATAGATAATGGGCATAAATAATCAAAATATTGTAAAATAAGTTAATGATGGGTATATGGTTAAGGTAGTGAAATGATAAAATTTAAGGGGTTTTTGTTTTTTCTTTTGTTTTCTTTAATTGAATAATGAAAATTAAAATTTATTAATATTTTTATTATAGTAATTAACAAATATTATTGCATTTTTTCCATATATATACATATATATAACCAAAGACTTTAAATATTAAGAGTGTTTTAAAACAATACATTTATTCACCATTAATTAGAGCTATTTAAATTTGATATTTAACAACTTTTTTTTCTATTTTGTTAATTATTAAATTTAGTATAATAATAGAACAAAATTATGATTAACTTTAATTGGGTTTATCTTTGGTGTTTCGGAAAAATGGTTGTCTATTTTCACTCTTACCCAATTCGATTCCTACGAGTGGACATGATGAGAGAAATATTTCCTTAGGAGAGAGGATCATTTCCCTTGAAAAAAGATAACTTTAATTCTTTATGTTTTTTTATTTTTCAATAATATCACCATAATTTTGCAATATAATTATAGGCAAAATCACAACTTTATATTATATAAATTATATTTTTAATTACATAAATTAATTTAAGTCATCTAAAACCTTTAAGATACCATGATTATGTTGTCTTCTTCTTCTTATTCTTTAATTTTAATTTATTTTGCATAGAAAAAGACACATAAATTTATTAATAGTGAGGAAAATTAAAATTACATTGTACATATGCTATGAGACATTCCACAATTGAGTGTTGCACAAACATAGAGCTAATAAAACAACAATACAACAAGAAAATTACAGGCTACACATACAATGGAAGTAGACATTGAAAAATAAACATTTTCCATGCTAACTTGACTTTTTACCCTTCTTTTTCTGCACCTTGTGCCAACCATATGACATTGGTTCAATATGAACCAATGGAAATGCTCTATCTACATCCACCAAGGGGATTCTTTATCAGAGTCTAAACTTTCTGAGACATGGCCTCTTTTGGAACCCTCGAGCCCATCCGAAGTCTGCATAACGACAAGGAGAGAGCCTTGTTGAATTTGAATGGTATGTCCTATCTATGCCAAGGAGATCTCTTCTAGATGCTGATGAGACTGAATCTTAAGTCCTCAACTCTTGATCCTCAATACTATACATTTAAACTTTTAATGACTCTCCACCAGTTAATCTTAAAATTATATATATGAACCCTTATTCCTGAGTGCTAAACTTTTAACTCTCAATATTATGCATTAAACTTATAATGATCCATACACAACTATGGATATTCTATTGGAGAGTTTGTCACAACAATTCTAATAAAAATATACTGAAATTCAAAATCTATACCATAAGGGTTATTTTTTCTTAGATTTTTTGGATTTATTAAATTAGTGTTTTCTGCTTATGCATGTAATATATAAATTGCAGAACCCCGATGGGGGTGTATCAATATTTGGCAGGCTCACCTCAAAATACATCTCACGAGGCATGTGGTAGGTGTAATTATGTTGAACCATAAAGTGATGTGACGGGTTTTCGGTCGATCGAACCCTCCAAACCCACCTTTGGCTGTTATATCTGGTGGTGGTGATAGCATAACGGTGGTTGTTTCTTGGACGATGAAATCTGCGTGTAGGGTAGCGGAAGAGAGAATTAAAGGCCGAGCGAGCTTGCCAAGGCCATGGGGTAGCTGGACCTCTATGGAGTGTTCGGGTTTTGGCGTTGTCGCTTCTCTGTTAGTCTAGTGCATGTTCATATGGGACCTTGGTTCGTTTGGAGGTTTTATTCCTCTTTGGTGTGTTAAGGTTGGGTATGAAGGGTGGAACCCTGGGAGTCGCCGCAAGAGGGATGTCATAGTTTGGTGGGTTCTTGCTGGTCTCCAGTTTCTTGTTTTTATTAGGTTAATGTATGTCCCTCTGGTGCGGTTGTTGGTGGTGGCTTGGAATTCGACGTTGCCCATTTCCTTGTGGGAGGAATGGCTCTATTGGTGGCCACATTTGATTTTTGAAGATAACTCTCTCATCGTCGGTCAGGGTCTGTGGTGGCACTTGTTTATACCAAGGCTCTTAAGTAAATTCAACAAAGGAGGGCGTGTTTTTGGTCGCGAGGCAACACATAATTCCCTAGTTACTTTGTCTCCTAGTGGTGTGTACTGAAGAATCAAGAGAGTTATTGAGTGTGTGGTTGTATGGTTTTGGGCTGAGACTTGTGGTAAACCCTCCCCTGTTTTTCCTATGGAATGATAGCAGTGTAGCATCGTTTAGGAGATTCAATTACGTTGTTTCTGCCCAGCTTTGTTTGGAGGCTAGGGTTGGTTAGTGCTATAAGGCCATAACCGGTCATGTGTGGTATTGTTCATGGGAACTAGGGTGTGTGCAATTGGTTGTCTCCTCCTAGGAGGTTTTTCCTTCTTTGGTCATTATGGGTGGTGGTTTTTGGGAGTGGTCAATCATGCCACGAGAACGTGGGAGGCCTCGTCGTCGAGGAGGGAATTAGGGACATGCTCGACAACAACATAGTGGTTCGAGCTTGACTACAGAGAATACAATCAATAATGAATGAGCAGATGTGGTTGCTCAACAATGTGAGTGTTCGCTAAGCAGAGTGGAGGCTCCAACCTCGTTGGAAACTATTGCAGATAAGTTGAGAGGAATCCAGGCCAACCTGGACATCTTGGGAGATCACCGGTATGAAGACTGGAATAAATTGGTGGCCTATTTTAATGACATCCAATTCTGCCTCAATGAAACTCTAGAGCTGCTTGAGAGTATCTGTCGCAATCAGAGGCGCCTTAATGATCACTTGCATGTGTAGGCCCAAGTGGAACACATTGATTTCCATATGCATGAGCGACTCGACTTCCATGTAGGCCCTCCTAGACTTCCGCCTCACCACCCTCCATGACATGTTTATCTCAAGTTATTGGTATTTTTTGTCATCTTTTTGTAATGTAAGGCTAGAAAGCCTATCAGAAATATTGGTTATCTAGTTGTATCTTCTGTTATCTCCGACACCCCTAGCTCTCCCCTCTGTTTGTAGTGTACCTAAGGGGGCCATGCAACCTATTTTTGTACTCGAGAGTCTTCTTCATCGTGGTTATGTGGCTAGCCCCTTTTCTTGTTGATGTTTGTAGCTCAAGCAAGTAATTCTACACGAGCCTAAGTGTCTAAGCGTGAAAAATAAATGTAATGGACCCTTGAACCTTAGTAATTACTTTAATAGTTAAAGTAATTCTTTCATAAGGAAAAGTGAGTTTAATCTAATCTGATACAAAGGTTATTTGCATTAGTGGATCTCAACGATCAATCTCAAGTAAGACGAGATCTAATCTCAGTCGTCAATCACTTTGGAGATTAGAGTTATGGATTTAATCATAACTCAAGCTTATAAAAAAAGCGTCAGGCTAAGGGAGAAAACTCAACAACGCAAAGGGGCACTAGGCCTTGAGAGTGGAATCTTAGTAATGGGTGGAGGACTTCTACTCACGTATGCTAGGTTTGAGTTAGTTGCAAAGGGGGCAAAAAGGAGATCTAGATCAACCAAGTCTAGGGCTTGGTAAACTAGATCAAATCTAGATTGTTGTATGTATTTACCTTAGAATAAGACATTATCCCAATAAGGAGGCCTAAGTTTTGGTTAATAGACCTGTGAGCAGGTAGAAATTTTGTGCACATGTCTATGTGAGATTGGTTAATTTAAAGTGTTTCTGCTAAATGTTTTTTTACGTTAACAACTCAATTGTGCTTTATTCAATATATGTAAATTTGCTAAGAAATAATTGTCAGGTACTCGGTTTAGAAATTAACATTTCCATGAGTAATGGGGCTAATGTGGCATCATCTTGAACCATGGTGGACAAAAGAGGAAGGTCAACTTCTTAATGGCATAACATTTGCATACAAACTTCGCTTGAGGTGTTTATTGTTTCATTGAAAAGGCATCTTAATGTAGAACATTGGCAAGGTGTTTGGTGAAAGAAAGAGTTTTTGGACCCCAAAATATTCATTAAATTCCTCAAAGTGCCTTTGGAGGGTTTTAAACACCAACTCACCAAATTGAGACCTGCGAGTAAAAATAGTCCCGTGAGATGATTCCTCCAAAAAAGCATCAAGATAGATAACACATAATACAATGATACAACCTAGATCACTTAATCCACAATCCTTATTACTATGCCCTAAACTATTAACCCCTAAGTCTCAACACTATACTTTAAACCCTTAACCCAAACCATTAACATTTAAACTTTAAACCTAAACATTTTAGCCTTAACTTATAACTTTAGTTTTAATAATAAACCATATCTTTAGTTTTAACAATAAACCATATCTTTAGTTTTAACAATAAAATTGTTGAACATTAATCCTTTCCACCAAAACTTTATCTTTAACCCTCAATCCCCAATTTTATTCTTTAACTCCAAACCCTAAATATTTAGCCATTATCCTAAACCTAACCTTTAACCCTCAAAGCTATACCTTAAATCCTTAGTAAAAATGTTCAAAACATATGTATTCATAAACTTACGAAAATACCCCTAGTTTAGTGTGAAAATTCCTACACTTTGAAGGAACCCCTACTGTTGCAAATCTGAATCTACTTCTCCTACTTGACTTTTAACATACATTAACCAAGTTATTCTTCTGAATACTGAAGCAAATTACTTCTGCAACCTACACTAATTAAATATTAGATCTCATGAAACATAAATTAGAGCAAAGAATAAGATACATAGGACACTTATTTTTGGACACAATAGTCCCTGGAAAAACCCAATGCGGGAAAACCGATGCAAAAAATATGAGAGCTTATTATTATGCAGGAGAAATATATGAATACAAATCTAGGATGCTCATATAGTAATACTTTACAGAGAAAATACTGGCGGAAAATTTGAGTGAGTTTTACCTGACTTCACCCTATAGAATTTTGGCTGATCCGACACAAGATTGGCTATCCCCGACTATTTCTGTGCTGACTTTGCATCAACCCCATGTCACCTTCTCTTCCCTCTACATCAACTATCTCGAAAGTTCCGACAGTTCCCGGAAGTTCCCAACAGTTTCAGTTGTTCCGACAGTTCTGGATTTTGCGTGACAAACAACTTTTTTTGCATCAACTCTCTCGGCTACTACGTTGCCTCTACGTCAGGTCTCCTGATTGTTCTGGCAATTCCCGGGAGTTCTGGCAGTTCCCAACATTTTCGACTGTTCCGGTAGTTCTGGATTATGCATGACAGGCAACTTTTCTGCGTTAGCTCTCCCAGCTACTGCGATTCCTATATGCAAGCTCTCTCTGCCTCTCTGTTCTGTATTTTCTAGAAAGTCCTTCTCCCAAATTTTCTCTGCCCCTCAGCTGCAAGATCTCCCCAATCAATTTTCCTCCTGAAAACTTCTCACTTCAGAAAATCGATTTCCTTAATCTCTTTGTGTGTGTTTCCAAATGAACCCCAAGCCTCCATTTTATACTTTTCCTGTTGAGTCTTCAACGGCCGAGATTAAGTCTCTAATCAACAACTAAGATTAAAACATGACTTGATCCACCTTTTAGATCATTCTCACCCATATTTTGATTAATACCCATTAATATTTTAAATTCCCTAAGTTTATATTTAGGAACCCTATTAAAAATATTAATTATTTTAATAAAATACAATCTGGGTGGAATTTCACCGAACGATTTTTGGGTTCTTTAGAACTCATGTGCCTTACCCTCTCCACCAATTTTCAAGGCTAGATCACTTCCAATGCTACCAAAAAATAACATTTATAAGTTACTACACACTCTTCTTAATTACCTAATGCCTTACTAGTAAATTAATATATAATATACAATTATCCATTATGAAAAAACATTACATTTTTTTATAAAACAACATAACAATAATAAATTAATTTATCTGTTATATAATTTTAAAATTACCTGTAACAATTGTTGATGTTATACCAAAATATATATTGAGATAATTAAATACTTCTTGTATGCACTCATGTGGTATTTTCCAAACTACTAAGGTGATACCCTTTGTCCTTAACCTTAAACCTAATCATAAGTTACAATATATAATTCCTTAATAGTTATTCTTGAATCTACATTCTTATCTTTTAACATAGTCCTAGAACCTTACCCTTTAACCCCAAACCTTAAATCTTAACTCTTATCCTTTATCCCATTACATTAACCGCTTGCTCATAACCTTACACTTTTTATCCTCACACCCCTAATATATATTGGGTGATCACTTGAGGCTATTACCAATTTTGGAGATAAAGTTATAGGGCAAATGCCCTCCAAGTTTTGAGAAGTGATACTTCATATGGCTAAGCATTTTAAAAGTATAGAAGTTGATTATCAACACTATAATATATAGTACATAAATTAAGGTAATATAAGAATAATATTTTCATGACAAACCATTTCCAACATCGTAAAAGTAACGTATAACACATAATTGGGGTAGATGAAATGAAATGTAACACATTTGTAGAGAACTTGACAAGATAATTTAATTAACTCCTAAAGATGACATCAAAACAACACTTACAATTATATACTTCAACTCAAAGTCATAGATTACACTAGCTACGTGCCCATGGGTTCTTTGTGGAATCTTATATATTCTCAAATAACAATTGTTTGTAAAAAGATTTCATGATATTTGGAAAAATAAATGTGTTCATCCAAATGGATTGGGATGGGCTCATGTGGACCAAATTGTAATGACCTTGAGGGGTCATATATTAGGTTAAATGTATATGGTTTGACCCCGAGGTGTGTGGGGGGATGGCGGAGGCATACATGTGGTTCAATGTGCTTGTATTATGTAAATGTATATGTAATAGGGCCGACCTAGTGGTGAAAGGGTCACATGGGCATTGTGTGAATAGGTATATATAGAGACCATATAATCATTATTGGGGACATGTGATTTGGATGTATGAACATATTAAGTATTTGGAGGTGTTTCTCCTATTATTATCTATACCAGAGTTGTGTCTACACTCACATTGGTGTACATGGTGTGTACTTTTGATTTTATTTCTTTGGATTATAACATAAATAAAGTTGAACCTAGAAGATAGAAGAAAATGCAATAAAAAATAGGCCTTTAACATTAAAAAAGACTTTGAAATGAAAGGTTGGATGGTAACTGATTAGGAAAGATATCTCAAAATTTCAACAAGAGTATTTTCACTTACTACATTGGAAAAAATTTGATCTTTTGTTTGTTTTAGTGTCTTTTAAAAGTAACACGTTGAGAAGCCTTAATTGTTGTAACCACCTTTTCATGATTAGGGATCATCGATCTTTTTGTACCATATCTTTGAGCCATTCTTGTATAATGGTGACATCATTATTTCATGCTTGATTCTAAAAGCTAACAACTCATCTTCAATTTATTTTATCTCAAAACCCATTTAATAGATGATGGTTGCTTGGTATTCACTTTTATTGGCATAGTTGACTGAACACCTTTTCATTTCATCTTTATAAAGATCATTAAAATCATTTGCACAATATACCCTTTTATTTGGTTGTTCTTGCATTACTTCCTTGATCAACAATATATAGTATCCATTATCACAGGTGAACCATTCAATTCTTTAACTATATTAGGTATTTTAAGGAACAATTCACTTCTTTGATCCTTTAAGAGTATCACACTTAGAAATCAATTGTGGAAGTGCATTGATCCTTTCCAACCAATATGCTTTGAGATGTTTAAGACCGAGGTTGGATGGGAGATTTTGTTCTCTCCTCTTTGTCTCATTCATCTTGAAGACTCTAAAAGCAAAATTCTTTACAACATCTTTATAAAATTGTTCATCGGCTTCTAGATCCTTTTTCAAATATTCAATTAAATATGTAATTCTATATCCCATAGTGATTGCGTTTGTGGCTATTTCTCATACTTAAAAAATTATGGTAAGCCTTTTGTTGTAATTATCAACAATATTTTTTTAATTCCATTCAATATACTTTAATCTCTTTCTACTTTTGAGCTTGATTCAATTGGTTCCTTGGTAAAATTTATGTGTATGTAAAATCACAAAGATTACAATAAATCAAAGCATAAACCAAGTGCAAGGTCATGTAATTTTTTTGTTTTGATGATACTTCCCTAATTGATATGAGATTTCATTCGAAATGACATAGGCCCAATCAAAGATAGCCCTCACATGAATAGAGTAATGCAGAACATAACATATCATGGTATGTCGGTCAGTCTTGTCCAAGAACTCTTGCAAATAACCATGCAAGTTCTTGGCATGGGTTTGCTATTGAACATACCTCAATTTTAGCAAAGATTCATTGAACAAGTGGACCACTGAGTGAGAAATTTCTTCAGAGGATTAATTCCTATACCTCGTGTATTGAGAAAGTGATCAACTTCATGCATTTTTAGAGTTTTATTTGAAGTGGGTAGTCACAACATCTTCTTAAAAATACCGAGAGTCAATGGAAAAAGGTTTATGTCCTAAAGTTGTATCAATCTCTGCCTTCTGTCGACTTCTTTGCACACCAAGAAACTATTTTCTTAAAAGCACAAACTTCGGGCTTGCAACCAACTTTAGCAATTCCAATAGCCCAAACCTTATTATAATCTTTTTCTTCCTATGCCAATTATGAGTACCATTTGTAAACAATTGATCAGTGAAAGTCAAGATTTTCTCATCCAAAAATGTTATTGACAAAATTGTTCCCTTCTTCTACTCAACATCTTTGTTTAGTGATTTTCAATAACATTTGATGGTGACTATACTATAATATCCTTTTACGAGGCCTTCCAAAGTATTAAAAGTATCCATAAAGTAGCTTTTAATTTGTTGCAAGGCATATGTTATTGAAAAATGGAATTATTAATACCAATTGCCACCTTCATATGGAGTATGAGTGCATAGTAGCTTTTAATAATGATAATTTTTGCACACGCGAAGGCCATGTTGGTAGCAAGACTTTTTTTTAAAATAGTGATTTATATGTTGTCGAGGATGAAACAAGAATAGAGACAAAGTATGAAAGATGCAATTTGAAAGATGCAAGGTGTGATATGGGTGTGTTACAAAATGCAGTAATGTGGAGGTGTTGGGAGAGATTTAATAGAGTGTTCCATATTCGACAAGGGAAATAAATAACTAAGTATCGAGTGGTTGTGGACAGTGAGAATGCATAAGATTGGTAAGTGTGAATGTCGTTCCACATTCCACAAATCATAAAAATGGTTAAGCATTGTAGAAAATAAGAATGTGGGAAAGTTACATAGGAGAAGAGTTTTCCACATTTTATAAGATATAAAATGACAAAGTGTCAAGGATTTCCAAGAAGGTGAATGCAGAGGAATGTCACTATGATTGCTTTCCGCATATTTTAGGAGACTTTTGAAAAAAATTAAGGGGAAAAATGAATTGGTACTTAGTGAGAAAAATAATTACAGGGATGTACATATTGATCAATAAATGTTAATGAACAATCCTCAATCTCTAAACTCAACCCATATCCTTAACCCTTATCCTTAACTCTAAATCCTTAAAAATATGTTGTTGAAATAAGGAGAAGCCCGAAGGGGCCTAGTTCATAATAGGTTTGAAAGTGGATCTTGCACCACTTTACCTCTATAGTTTTCATTTGAAAGGTAAAATAGTGCAAGCAGTATCATTGGAAACTAATGGTTCCACTATATATGATCTTGCTTGGGCTAACAAAGCTTCCACTAGGATAAGTTTTTGGGTTGAGAAGGGGAGGGGAGTGGGGGGAATAGTTACATAAAAACGAAAGATTACTTTACAATCAAACAAGATAGATTACATCACTTGGATTCTAGCATATAAGGGGATTGTATTCATTGGTATTGGGGATTGACAAGCAATTTTGTATGGGCTATAATGAATAACATCGATTAATATTTTAGTTGTTATGCTGGAGAACAATGAGCAATAGCAAGGCACTATTTTGACCAAAAGATATATAAAGACAAAACTTTGCAAGCATCCTTTTTATCAAAATTATTGACAAAACCCCTAAGATTTGGTCTTCACTTTTAACATTAAATCATAATTTCTAGTTGTTAACCCTTAAACCTTATCAAAACTTATAACTTTAAACCCTAACCCTTTTTTCTTTTTTTGGTTAGACCCTAGGGGATTTGAACATTGAAGCCCCTATAAAGTTTAATACATTAGCTTATCGAAGCCAATGTCAAATCTTAAAAGTTTTTAAACCTAAAGGGCGTGTGTATATATATATATATATA